>VWZX01002915.1:80104-130504 GCA_013399015.1 Galbula dea | reverse complement strand
GGGACCAGCACCCATGTGGGCAGAGGGATCAGCACCCATATAGGCACAGGGACCAGCACCCATGTGGGCAGAGGGACCAGCACCCATATAGGCACAGGGACCAGCACCCATGAGGGCACAGGTACCAGCACCCATGTGGGCACTGGGATCAGCACCCATGAGGGCACAGGGACCAGCACCCATGTGAACACGGGGACCAGCACCCATGTAGGCACAGGGACCAGCACCCTTCACTACTCCCCTGCCACAGCCACCTCTCCCATCTGTTTTTGCCTGTGCCAGCTGGGGAGGGGAGGGCAGGAGGCTGGGGGGGATTCATTCCTCTCCTTTCCTTTGCCAGTGCCACTGATCCCACAAGGCTTTCTGCTCACTCTGTGTTTTCCCATGCCAGAAAGGCAAGAGCCTTCCAGAAGAGATCATTTAGAGGCAGGAAAAAACCCTAATACTAAAGCAACCAGCAGCTCTGACCCAAAGGCACACACACCTCCCTCAGCCTCCCCTACAAACATGTTTTGGAGCTGCTGGAGGGAAAGGGAGAGAGAGCAGGAGGAATTTTCCATGGATGCAGGGAACAATCGAGCCCTGCACAGTTTTCATCTCCCAACTGCTTCCCTCCAGCAGTTCCCATTCATCCACAGCAGACAAAGGTGCTTTGCAGGCAGGGACCAGTTCAGTCTTGCTCTGCCTGCCGGTGCTGAGGAGCTGAGGTGCAGGGTGACGAGGAGGGGAGAGAGATGCTAACACCACAAGGTGTGGACCTGCTCCAGGTCCTCTCCCTGCTCGGGCAGGGGATGGCTGAAGCCAGCTCTGAGTCAGCCTTACTCAGCCTCAGCCGTGCCCAGGTACGTGGGCTGCTTTGGGGAGGGGAGAGGGGATGGGATACCTCTGGCATGGGGAAAGGGAGTGTGTGGCTTTAGGGGGAAAGCACCACTCCATGCTGCTGGGGTGGCAGCATCACATCTGCCTGCAGACAGGAGGCTTGGGGAGGAAGGAGGACATGTAGCTTCACAGTAGAGCTGGCTTCAGCCTCCTGCTGCTGGCTCTGCTTCTCCAAGGATCCAGCCCCACCACTCACACACGGTCTCCAACCACCCTCCAGACCTGGGAGATCACCTTCCCCACCCTCCACCCAAACCCCAGGCAGCAGTGGGATGGCTCCCTGCAAGGAGAGCACATGCTCATGGTGGCACCATGTTTGTGCCTAAAGGCTTTAGAGGGGAGCAGGGGGATGTGGACATCCCCAGCACCATCTCCCCAACAGCACAGCCCAAAGCAGGCTCAACACCACTGGGGCTGGGGACAGCAGACTGGGGAGTGGAGTCTGAGCCCTGAAGCACAACAGAGCCATCCCCAAGTCAAGCTAAGCTTCACCACGATCCTTTTTCCTCCTTGTCCTTGATTCCCTCTCCATCCCCACTCCTTTCAGAAGGAGGAACACACTTCAGTCACTGGCCAGATCATCTCTGGCCTGAGCATCACCTGCAGCTCCCTCAGGAGAAAGGAGGCTGAGGTCTGAGCCCTCAGACATCCCCTGCCCAGGTGTCAAACACACACATGGCTATGAAAAGCACAACTGGATTTCTAGCACAGATGTGGCCAGCAGAAGAGCTCCAGTCTTCTCTAACTCAAAGAGCTTTCAAAGGTCCATCTCTGGGACCTGCAGGGGGCAGGTTTGTGGCTGGCAGCTTTGCTGCTCTTGCACATCAAGTCACAACATCATTTCTGAGCCCCTTTGGCACCTCTCCCCCAAGTGGTGTTTCCCAAACCCACCACCCTCAGGCACTTGCTGCTTGCTGGGAGCAGCTTTAGTTTCTCTTCCAAGCTGGCATTTTCCTCTCAGTCTTTCCTGCTGTGGAAGCTCTGCCCTGCACCCCTGCCCCAGCCCTTTTCCTCAGCTGTTGCTTTGCAGAGAGGCTGTGGAGTCTCCTTGTGTGGAGAGATTGCCAAGGCAGCTGGAGGTGACCCTGGGCAAGCTGCTGTGGGTGCCCCTGCTGGAGCAGGGGGGTTGGACTGGCTGATCCCCAGAGCTCCCTTCCAACCCCCACCACTCTGGGATTTTCTGTGATTCTGTTTTGCCAACTCCTCCCACCTAGACACTAGAGTGGTTCAGACCAATGCCAGCTTGCATTCCTTTGCCAGACTTCTGCAGAGGGCTTTCAACAACACCCCAAAGCAGACACCCCATTGAATCACAGGACCCAGTGCTGAGGCTCCAAGAGCTCTTTTGTGAAGCACAACAGCCTCAGTTCTAACAGCCTCATCCAACTAGAACCCCTAGGTAGATGCAGCCAAGCCTTTTGCTCCTTGTTCTGCTGGATGTCTGTATGTTTTTAGAGCTCCTTTTCCAACTTCTAGCAACTGCATTTATAAATAGTTGGGTTTGACCTAAGAGGTGATAGCACTTGTGTGGTCTACAGAGAGATGCTTTTAGATAGAGAGGTGGTGTGGGAAAGACCTCAGAGGGCTGAGATGCTTCCTTGACAAGAAGCACAGCAAGGAGAAAGGAAACTTTCAGAGAAGGACAATCTCAGTTTGCTTAGCCTAACAGAACAGAGGCCAGAAGCAGTAGGATTGCTGCACAGCAAAGCACCCAAGAGAGCTGAGATGCTGTTTAAGCATAAGGACAATGTTGGCAACAAATCAGCTGGGGAACAAATTTGCTACAGATAAATTGAAGTAGGATTAAAAAGGAGCCTCCTACCTCTTAGAGCACTCCCTCAGCTTGCTGGGGACACACTGGAAGCTGGGAGGGCAGAGCACTGTGCCTTTGGGAACAGGAGCCTAGGACTGTGTGTGGACAGCAGAGCTGGACTGGGCTCAGAAGGTCTCTCCTAGGACATCTCCCACGTTGGTCACTGTAAGTGAGAAGCTAATCCTTGCAGCATGGGGAAGTCCCAGTGCTTAATGTCCCCACAGAGCTGTGCCAAGAGCTCTTGAAGTCTTCCCAGATGGCAAGGCAATCCAAGGAGACATGAGTTACTTCCCCTGGATTGCGTGTGCCTGGAGACTGGTAACTTCTCCAGGCCCTCCAAGGAGCAGGGATCTTGGAGAGCTACAACAATAGCTCATTCCCAAGGAAAATGAAGAACAGCTTGGCTTGCCTCATCTTACAGCTTCCCAAACAAATGTGGCACAGCTGTTACACCTGGAGCTCTTGCTCAGCATGGAGCAGCTCCCCTCTGGGGCTGCTCTTCTCCAGGCTCAGCAGCCCCAGGGCTCTCAGCCTTTCCTCCTGCCAGAGCTGCTCCAGTGCCCTCAGCATCTTCCTAGCCTCCAGTGGACTCTCTCCAGTGGTTCCTTGTCTCTCTGGAACTGGGGAGCCCAGAACTGGAGCCAGGACTGCAGCTGTGACCTGACTAGGGCAGAAGAGAAGGGGAGGAGAACCTCCCTTGCCCTGCTGCTCACACTCTTCTTGATGCACCCCAGGAGCCTACTGGCCCTGCCAGTCAACATCACTGTGAGCATGATAAAATAAAACCCCAGTTTTGTAGAAACTGATTCTTGCAGCCACATCCAGAACTGTTCAGAGGGAAAAGTATCTAGTTTCCTCAAGCAAGCATATTTCTGAGCCCATTTAAAATCTCCAAACCACAACACAGAAAGCTAACAATAGCAAGCAGCAAGACATCAGGAAAACATTGCAAGACAACTCAGTACAACAGAAAAGAGAATTCCACATGACTGTCACTGCCAAAGAATAAGCTCCCATCAGTATTTGAAAGGCAACACAGAAGATTATCAGTGACAGTTGAGACAGGACAGGGACAGATAGAATCATAGAATCATCTGGGTTGGAAGAGACCTCAGAGGTCATCAAGTCCAACCCCCCTCTAGTGAGCAGGGACATCCCCAACTAAATCAGGTTGCTCAGAACCTTGTCTAGCCTCACTTTGAATGCCTCCAGGGATGGGGCCTCAACCACCTCCCTAGGCAACCTGTTCCAGACAGTTCAGGTTCAAGAGAACATTTATTTCTTAGGTATGTTGAGGAGACTTTTAAAAGTGACCTAAACCCCCAGTCCCTTCAGTGCAGGATGTGAGGTGAGAGGAGGCAGCCTGAAGGGAGCAGAGGCACAAGATCTCTTCAGCTCCAGGCTCAGCTCTGCCTCTGTACAGCCTGAGGCCAGTCCTTTCTCCCTGCCTCAGTTTCCCAATCCACCAGGACACAAATGCAGTGAGTTACAGCCTCAAAGGGAGCACGAGGGCTGTGAGGAAGCACTGGAAGCTTAACCCTGTAAACCACAGATCCCATTTTCCCTGCCCTGTGAGTACAGGTGGTCACAGGGATGGTGCAGGATCTGCTGCTGTCACAGTGATGAGCTCTGCTCTCTGCAGAGACCAGGTCTAACTGCCCAGTCAGCCCAGGACTTGGTTGAGCAGAACTCCAGAGGTTGCCTCCAGGGAACATTGCTCTGACAGCTGCTGAGGACTGAGCTGCTGCCTCTCTTACTTCCTCTCACCTCCTCTCCTGGAAGGACACTTGATTACATCTTCCTCCCTAATGAGCTCAGTGAGTCTGAAGATAGGCTGAGGCTGCCCCATTGGATGCTCTTTGCCTTCCACTGCTGCCTGATGGTTGGCAGTCAGTCAGAGATCCAGGAGATGGCTGTGTGTGAAGCCAAAAACACACAGAGAAATGTCAAGAGGTATAAGGAACTGTCAGCTAAAAACTTCATGTGCTACAGGACAGAAGCCTGGGGAAGCCCCAGGAGGGCAGAGCCCCATGAGAGTCTGAAAGGACACATCCAGCAAACAATCCAACCTGGAAACCTCTGCCCCAAGGAAGGACAAACATCTATATGGGGATGAGACATCCAGAGGAAGAGGAGGAATAGCTTCAGTAGCTAAAATACCCCAAACCCAAAGGAATTCTTAACTCCTGCCCAGACAGTTGGTTGTCTGTAAGCACAACTGCTCCCTTTCCTTACACACAGCTCTAGCAGAAGCTTTTCAGATCATCATCTTGGTAAAGGTCATTGAAATCAAACCAGGTCATCAGTCCAATCCTAAAGAGTCATTGCAAGGTTTCTTGCCTTCCTTATGCCACCTCTTTATCTCCCAGCACCTTAGGAAACCTGGTGCTCTTCTGAAGAGTCCCAAGCACATGCTCAGCTCCCAGAGATGCAGAGGGAAGCCTCGTGGCTCAGCTCAGCCTGGCTGGGTGAGATTGCTGGGCTTACACACAGCAGCACAGGGGGGGATAAACATCCTCCCTAAAGCCTGCTTCCTTTGGAGACACAGGGACAAGCACTGATGCTCTCAGGAGCATGGCTGTAAAACACTGCAAGGCTTTGCACTGCCTCACACCTTTCAGCACAGCAAGCAATGGACCCTTCACATCTCAGCTGCTTGGAGACTTAATGTCACCCAGGAGGCAGGGGAAGTTAATTTGTACCTAGAATGGCTTCATAAGTAAAACCCTTCAGGGAAACTGGAAAATTCTAGCACTGAAATAGAGCTGCCTTCATTGTAAAGCCTCCTCTCCTAAGTGGGTTGACAACTTGGTGCCTTGGTTGATAGCAGTTTGCTGTCAATCCCTTACAAACATCATTCTAGCACTGGCTGTCCCAGAATCCCAGCAGGGATGGGGTGGGAAGGGACCTCTGGGGCTCATCCAGCCAGTCCAACCCCCCTGCTCCAGCAGGGGCACCCACAGCAGCTTGCCCAGGGTCACCTCCAGCTGCCTTGGCAATCTCTCCACACAAGGAGACTCCACAGCCTCTCTGCAAAGCCTGGGCCAGGGCTCCAACACCCTCACACCAAACAAGCTTCTCCTCCTGCTCAGCTGGAACCTCCTGGCTTCCAGTTTGTGCCCAGTGCCCCTTGGCCTGGCCCTGGCCACCACTGAGCAGAGTCTGGCCCCAGCCTCTTGCCCCCAGCCTTCAGCTCTTGCTCAGCACCTCTCTGCACCATTACCAGCACACCCTGCCTGTGGCTTTCAGTCTGTTGCAAGCTGTGAGGAGACTCTAAGGCTTGTGGAGGTCAGGGGCTCAGAGGAGGCACAGCAGGTGGCAGGTGGCAGGGGGTTCTGCACTGCTCTCCCTCTCCCTGCTGCCTGGGGAAATGCTCCTCAGAGCTGTCAAGCTGCCACCCTTCACCTGCCTGAAACTGGAGAGTATTTTTCAAAGCAAGGTAAACAAAGGGAGCTGCTAAACTGGCTCCAGCCCCACTCACACTCGGGGATTGTTGGCTACCTCGGTGAGTAAATATTGGTTCAAACACAGATAGCTCATGGATAAAAGCAGAAGGCTGCAGGCAGCTCCAGTAAACAGCCTGGCAAAAGGAACTGCTACCAGGGCTGGAGACCTGCCCTGTCCTCCCTGCAGCACCCTGAGGGCTGCCCTGGTTGTGAGCACAGCTCTGGGCAGTGACTCTGCTTAGTGCTGAATCCACAGGGATTAGACCTAAAATACAGCAGCCTGCAGCACAAACACAGCTGGGAGAGATCCACTCTGCCAGTCCTGGTGGGCAGAGGCTGCTCTTGGGCTTGTTCTCAGCTCCAGCAAAGAGGTGAACTGGTTCCCATCCTCACAACTCCCTCCAGGATGTGTGTGGGGTAGAACTTATCACAGGCTAATAACCTTCCCTGCCCTGGGGGCTGCTTCATTTTAGTTCAGGGGAAATATTCTCCTTCATGCTCTTAGCAGAGGAAGGATCTAATCATGGGGGGGAGGTGGGGGGAAGCCTCCTTTGAATGCATCCATTGCAATGAACTGCTGGGCAAAGCTGCCTCTGAACTGGTGTCTGACAGAGCAGACTCTCTACAGGTCTTAATGCTCATCCTGCTGGCATCTGCTTGTTTTGATAACATTTGCAAATGAAATTAGGAGTTACAAAAGCTGAGCTGGGCTCTGCACTTCCTCAGCCCTGAGGTTGACTGCTCCAAGGACAATAGGAGCTGGAGGGAAAGGAACCACTGCTGTCCAGCTTGCTTTGGTGACACAGATCTGGGGCTGTGGCCTCCAAAAAACCATCTGATGGGGTTGGGCTCACCTGTGAAAGGGAAGCTAAGCAAAAAATAAACAAACAAATCCACTAGACAAAGGCTCCAGCAAGCAGGTGAGGGAAAAGGGTCTGCAGGGAAAGGAAAGGGTCAGCAGGGAAAGGAAAGGGTCACCAGAGAATTCCAGCAAGCTGCTGCAGAGTGAAATCACAGACTCATTCAGGTTGGAAGAGACCTCTGAGATCATCCAGTCCAACCAGCAACCTGTCACCACCATGCTGTGGCCTGCCTAGGGCAGAGTAGAGGGGCAGGAGAACCTCCCTGACCCTGCTGCTCACATTCTTCTTAATGGACCCCAGGAGCCCATTGACCTTCTTGGCCCTGAGGGTACATTCTGCCTCCTGGGGAATGTGTCCCCCCAGCACTGCCAGGTCCTGGGAGGCAAGGGAAAGAATTCCACTCTTGTTCCAATCTCACATTCCCAAACAAGGTGAGTTGTATGTTTTACTTAACAACATTCTTGTTTCCAGAACCAGAACATGATGAATTTCTATTCCAGGTTCTGTGGATTAAAAACAAGCTGGAAATGATTTTTTTTCCCCCATCTTAATTTCCAGGACTTCCCCCAGAAACCTCTGCCTGACATTCTCCACTGCACTGACAATGATCCTTGCCTTCCCTGGTACAGTTCCTCTTTACCACTGTCACCTTTTGGAAGGTGAATGACCCTTCTCTATGCTTTTCAAAGAGCTCCAGGGCTGGTGGCTGATGCTGCTGAGAGTGGGCTCCCAGAGGGGCTCATTTCCCCAGCCCCTGGCTCCACAGGTGCTGTGCCCACACTGCTCTCTCCCATGCTCTGGGAAGGGAAGTGCTGCACCTCCTCTCTCAGCTGAACTCCACTGGTGGCACTGCACCCTCTGGAAAAAGCCAACCCTGATCACCTCTTGGTAAGGAGGGAGAGGAGGAGATGGAGGTGAGAGCTGCATCTGGCCCAGTGGGAAGGGAACAGAGAATGGGCTGTAGAAGGAAGGATGTTGCCATGTAAGCACCTCTGAATTCCTCCTGCCCACTTGTTGGTGGCTGGCAGCAACACCCAGAGGGAAATCAGGACAAAAAATCAAGCTTGTGGAACATTATTCTTCAACCACAGACCCCTGAGGACAACCTGCTGGAGCACAGCTCTTCCCCAGAGCTGCTGAGATGCCATCTCCTGCCTGGACCTCATGCCTCAGGATGGGGCTAACTCACTCTTCAGCTGAATTTCCTGTGCACACTCCAGATTCTTCCCCTCACTCCTCCCTTGGCTTTCCCTGGACACTCAACAGCAATTCCTGGAAAGCTGGAAACTGCCAAGAGCTCAACACTTCTCAGGAGATCAGCATGCTGCTGGCTTGCACTCCCACATCAGGTGAGGAGCCATGAAAGCATTGTAAGCATCTGTCACCTCCTCTGCACTCAGTACACAGCCCCCTGTTCTCCAGGGAGAAAGCAGAGGTCCAGAGGTTCTTTGGGAAGAAGCACAGGCAGTTGCTGGCCTGACAAACCAGTGACTGCTGCTTCATCTTCTACAGCTCACAAAGATCTTGGACAAAACATGCTTCCCTGTGCTGGTAAACATCTAAGAATCCTGGCTTGGCTTGGCAGGGGCATTCAGAAGCTCCTACTAGCACAAGTAGGGCTGCAGAAAACCTGACCTTCAACTCAAGTCATCCTGGAAGAGATGACAATGAAAAGCAGGGGAGTTTACTAGCTAGAGGAAAGTGTTCTAATTACATGTCCTACAAAGACTAGAATAGATTCTGGCACAGCAAAGAGAAATCCTATTTCTAGGGTTAGTGGGGGAGTGTTTTCAATTAGATAACTTGTAGTTAACTGTTACCTGGATGGAAATAGAGCAGAAGTTGGAAGGAAGAAGATAGGTAGCCTTAAGAGCTCTGGGTCATAACTCCTGTAAAGCTTAGCAGTTAACACTGCCCACTGTTGTGATGGAGACCTCACAAGCTTTGGCTGTGTTCTGTCTGCACATAGAGCTGACCAATGCCACAGAATCCCAGCATGGATGGGGGTTGGAAGGGAGCTCTGGGGATCAGCCAGTCCAACCCCCCTGCTCCAGCAGGGGCACCCACAGCAGCTTGCCCAGGATCACCTCCAGCTGCCTTGGCAATCTCTCCACACAAGGAGACTCCACAGCCTCTCTGCAAAGCCTGGGCCAGGGCTCCAACACCCTCACACCAAACAAGCTTCTCCTCCTGCTCATCTGCAACCTCCTGGCTTCCAGTTGGTGCCCAGTGCCCCTTGGCCTGTCCCTGGGCACCAGTGAGCAGAGTCTGGCCCCAGCCTCTTGTCTCCAGCCTTCAGCTCTTGCTGAGCATTGAGCAGCTCCCCTCTGGGGCTGCTCTCCTCCAGGCTAAGCAGCCCCAGGGCTCTCAGCCTTTCCTCCTGCCAGAGCTGCTCCAGTGCCCTCAGCATCTTCCTAGCCTCCAATGGACTCTCTCCAGCAGTTCCTTGTCTCTCTGGAACTGGGGAGCCCAGAACTGGAGCCAGGACTCCAGCTGTGGCCTCACCAGGGCAGAGCAGAGGGGCAGGAGAACCTCCCTTGACCTGCTGCTGCTCACACTCTTCTTCATGCACCCCAGGAGCCCATTGGCCTTCTTGGCCATGAGGACAGATTGCTGGCTCCTGGTGAACTTGTTGATGAACATTTAAATTAGTCTGGGACTAAAACCAGCTAAATGACAGGGTGAAGTCATCACACACAATGATTTCTGTGAGAACACATCCTGATGAACATCTCTGCCTCAGTTTCTAACCTCTTTGGCTGCTTGTTTACATCTCTCAGCAACTTTTCAAACTGTGAGAACAAGTGGAGTCAGTCTGGAGTGGAAATAGAAAAGGCAATAAGAGTGATGTGATTTTACAGCCTGGCTCAATTAATTTATTCATTCAGAGTCTTACCATTTTTGGGGTGTTCCTCAGGGTGCAGTGCTATGGAAGGACTGCACATGCTGCAAAGCCAGTTTCTGTTTTCCTTTCTCCTGTATTTCCCTAGTCAGCAAATCAGAGAGAGATGAATTCCCATGGTGCTGCTAATGTCACAAACAGCTATTTCCACATTCAAGAGCAGCTATGACAGCATGATGCAACTAAGCAGAAAACAGACAACAGTTTCTGCTCCATGTCAAATACCATTTTTGTCCCCCTTGACCTGCACTGCAGCTTTGTTCCTTCTCTCCAGAACATGGATGAAGAAGTTGCTTCAAGGAAGCCTGCAAGAGCTCACTCCCCAAGAGGCTCCTCAGGGGTAGAAGAGCACACAGAAGTACTAATCATAGCAACACAGACTGGTTTGGGTGGGAAGAGACCATTAAAGGTCACCTAGTCCAACCCCCCTGCAGTCAGCAGGGACATCTGCAACCAGAGCAGGTTGCTCACAGCCCCAGACAACCTGACCTGGGATGGTTCCAGGGGTGGGACATCTCCCACCTCTCTGGGCAGCCTGGGACAGGCTCTCACCACCCTCAGCACCAAAAATCTCTTCCTTAAGTCTAGTCTCAATCTCCCCTTCTAGTTTCAAACCATCAGCCCTTGTCCTGTCCCAGCAGGCCCTGATAAAAAGTCTCTCCCCATCTTTCTGAGAGGCCCTTGAAGTCCTGGAAGGCTGCAGGAAGGTCTCCCTGGAGCCTTCTCTTCTCCAGGCTCAACAACCCCAACTCTCTCAGCCTGGCCTCACAGCAGAGAGCTTCCAGCCCTCAGATCATTGTTGTGGCCTCCTCTGGCCCTGCTCCACCAGGTCCATGTCTCTGCTGTGCTGAGGACTCCAGAGCTGCCCCAGCTCTGCAGCTGAGGTCTCCCCAGAGCAGAGCAGAGGCAGAATCCCCTCCCTGCCCTGCTGGCCACACTGCTGGGGATGCAGCCCAGGACACAGTTGGCTTCTGGGCTGTGAGCTCACATTGCCAGCTCATGTCCAGCTTTTCCCCCACCAGTACCCACAAGTCCTTCTCCTCAGGGCTGCTCTCCATCCCCAGCCTGAGCTGAGACTGGGGACTGCCCCAACCCATGTGCAGGACCTTGCACTTGGCCTTGTTGAACCTTAGGAGCTTTGCTGCCACATTCCTCCCTTATGTTTTAATCACCCAAACAGCAGAACAGTTTCTCTTTCCTTCTCAAACCCCAAGATGTGATACAACCCCTGCACCAACCTGCAGGATTTCAGGACTGAGGCTCAGGAGTGCTTCAGGTCCTGCACATCTAAGCCCTGGTTCTGTATCATCTGGTTACAAACACTTCCACAAAGGGGAAAACAGACAAAGAGAAGAGACCCAGGGACTCCTCAAGCCCATGTCTTACTCTAACTTCTCTTTACATCAGACACCAGTTTTGACTTTAACTTATTCCTGTGCTGCCACAAGCTCCTCTTCAATCTCCTTCAGTAAGTAAACACTACAAAAGCTTGCCAAAGGGTCATTAACTGCTAATTTGGACCAATCTGAGGCCTCTGCTGCTAAAAGATGCTGGAAAGCATCCTGAAAGAAGCTAAAAAAGGGGGAACTCTAGAGAAGGAAACTCCTTGGCTTTCCTCAACCTGAAACATCTGCAACTTAGATTCCTACTCTGGAGTTCAGTTGTGCTGCTTCTTTGGTACTTTCTCCATTAACAGCTCTGGTTATTGAGTAACTCAGATATAGCCTAATTGCTATGACCTGCTTGTGGAGGAACACAGCCCAACTGGGACTCACTGCCTGCTCTCCTCTGAGGAGCTCAGCAAGCACATCAGGAGGGAGCTGATCTAAGCTCCCTGCTGCATCTCCTGCTTTGGGGAGGACACTGGTCCTTTAAAACATGTCATTTTGGAGATGGGAAGGCTGTGGTAGCTGGGAGCCAGCAGAATGAGGGCACTTTTCGTAGGGTATGTACACACACCAGCACAGGAACCTAAGGAAGTTCAGCAGGGACAAGTGTAAACTCTATGGAGCAGGACAGGTTAGGGGTTGATCTGCTGGAAAGCAGCTCCCCAGAGAAGGACCTGGGAGTGCTGGGGGATGACAAGTTCACCAGGAGCCAGGAATGTGCCCTTGGGACCAAGAAGGCCAATGGTCTCCTGCGGTGCATAAAGCAGAGTGTGACCAGCAGGTCAAGGTCCCTGCTCTAGTAAGATCACATTTGGAGCCCTGAGTCCAGTTCTGGGCTCCCCAGTTCCAGAGAGACAAGGAACTGCTGGAGAGAGTCCAGCAGAGGCTAGGAAGGTGCTGAGGGCACTGAAGCAGCTCTGGCAAGGAGGAGAGGCTGAGAGCCCTGGGGCTGCTTAGCCTGGAGAAGAGCAGCCCCAGAGGGGAGCTGCTCAATGCTCAGCAAGAGATGAATGCTGGGAGCAAGAGGCTGGGGCCAGACTCTGCTCAGTGGTGCCCAGGGGCACTGGGCACCAACTGGAAGCCAGGAGGTTCCATCTGAGCAGGAGGAGAAGCTTGTTTGGTGTGAGGGTGTTGGAGCCCTGGCCCAGGCTTTGCAGAGAGGCTGTGGAGTCTCCTTGTGTGGAGAGATTGCCAAGGCAGCTGGAGGTGACCCTGGGCAAGCTGCTGTGGGTGCCCCTGCTGGAGCA
Source organism: Galbula dea (assembly GCA_013399015.1). Taxonomy (NCBI): domain Eukaryota; kingdom Metazoa; phylum Chordata; class Aves; order Piciformes; family Galbulidae; genus Galbula; species Galbula dea. The sequence continues at coordinate 117,966 of VWZX01002915.1, read as the reverse complement.
GGGGGGTTGGACTGGATGATCCTCAGAAGTGCTTTCCAACCCCAGACATTCTGAGATAGGACTTGAGATGAACTAGAGCCTCAGGACCTCTGTGGACAAGACACTATTTCAATTGTTCACCTTGCCTCTCTGTGGAAAGCTACAGTGCCCCAGCAGATGCAGGCATGTAGGAATGGATGCTCACCAGCCTGTTAGGGTTCACTGCCCCATGTATTAGATAATACCAGGGGCTGAGAGGGGTTTGGACTATGGTGCTAAAGTAGGACAGCAGCTGGAGCAACAGCCACTGACACTGAGTTACTTCTGCCTACCCTGCCAGGAGGAATCATGGCAAAACAGTAGTGAAAAACCAGCTGGGGATGGCAACATCTCAAAGTGTCTCAGCTGGTAATCCTGAACTTGTGAGTCAGAGGCTTCTCTGGGAAGATTTATGATTCACTGTCCCTGCTAAACTGGAAGTCAGGCTATCTCAGCAAAAACTGCAGCTGGAACTAATCCCACATTGTATTTAACACACAAAACCAAACCAGGCTGATTGGGCTTTTTGCAGCCTCCAGAGCACCAGTGGTGTTAGCTGTGTCTCTTGGCTGGCAACTGGAATGATGGCACTGAGATGCCAGGTGTCCAAAGGGTAAAGCTGCTCCTAGTGCCTCAGGAGCTGCAGAGATGCTGTCACAGAATGTTAGGGGTTGGAAGGGACCTCTGGAGATCATCTAGTCTAACCCCCTGGCAGAGCAGGGTCACCTAGAGCAGGGGGCACAGGATGGCATCCAGGTGGGTTTGGAATGTCACCAGAGCTGGAGACTCCATCCCCTCCCTGGGCAGCCTGGGCCAGGGCTCTGCCACCCTCAAAGTAAAGAAGTTTCTCCTGATGTTCAGCTGGAGCTGCCCATGTTCCAGTCTGTGTCTGTTCCCTCTTGTCCTGTCCCTGGGCACCACTGACAACAGCCTGGCCCCATCCTCCTGAGCCCCACCCATGAAGTATTGATTATTAATAAGATTCCTCCTCAGCCTTCTCTTTTCCAGGCTAACCAGCCCCAGCTCCCTCAGCCTTTCCCCATAGGAGAGATGCCCAAGCCCCCTAATCACCTTTGCAGCCCTTTTCTGTCCTCTGGCACAGTGCCACCACCAGCAATTAGGGTTGGATTAGGACATCAATAATAAATGCCATTATTAGAAGCAAGGAAACCCAGCACAAAACGCTAATGCAATCCTTCCACCGACTGCCACTCTCTCCCCCATCAGGAGAAGCTTTCTAATGCAAAACACAAACCACCAATCGCTAAATCACCTCTGATGTGCTTCAGTGGGTCCTGATATCCCTGAGCTGCAGCTCTCCCCTTGTGTCAGGCTGCTCTCTGGGTAAAGCATTAACTGGCACTCAGCTGCCCTTCCATCAGGCAACAGACAAATGTGGAGAGGGAGGTGCAAGCCAGCACTAACATCCTGGTGATGTCGTGTGCTAGGAGCTAAGGGCAGATACCTGCAGCAGGAAAAGGCTTTTTGGAGCTAAGGGCAGATACCTGCAGCAGGAAAAGGCTTTTTGGAGCTAAGGGCAGATACCTGCAGCAGGGAAAGGCTTTTTGGAGCTAAGGGCAGATACCTGCAGCAGGGAAAGGCTTTTTGGAGCTAAGGGCAGATACCTGCAGCAGGGAAAGGCTTTTTGGAGCTAAGGGCAGATACCTGCAGCAGGGAAAGGCTTTTTCTCTCATCAGTCCTTACCATGACTCCAGGCCAAGCTTCCCAGCTAAGCTGTAGGAGGACAGGCAGGGTTTTCTTTTGACAAGACACTTTGTCCCATCACAGTCAAGCAGAGCAGTTCCAGGACTGTGAGGGTGGTTAGACACTGGAACAGGTTGCCCAGAGAGCTTGTGGAAGCCTCATCCCTGGAAACTTTCAAGACAAGGCTTAATGGGGCCCTGGGCAACCTGATCTAGTGGGAGGTGTCCCTGGCAGGCTGGGAGGTTGGAACTGGATGATCTTTAAGGTCCCTTCCAGCTCTGACACTTCTATGATTGTATGACATGGAAGGTGGGTGAGGAGTTAGACACTTTCCCTCCTGCAAAGTGGAAGCAGTCAGAGGAATAGCCATGTGCTCAGAGCTGCTGGGGTTGTCCTGTGCATAGACTTGATGATGCTTGGGACTCCCTTCCAACCTGGGATATTCTATGAGTCTATGATAATATCTTCCAGTAAAAATAAACAAGAAGCTCCAATGCAGCTCTGGTACCTGAAGGCAGTGAATTAGGTGTGTGGCAGCTTGAGGTGAATGAAGAAATGGAGTCACAGAGCCACCTACAATCTTCTGTTTAGAAAGCCATGGGTTTGACTGTCACTACACCTTCAGTAGTTTTTTTTGGCTCTATAAAACCTTTCCCCCACTTAATTCACAAGGCGTATCAACTGCAAACACCCTTCAGCATGATTCAAACATCATTTTGAGCTTTTCAGATAGGAGAAGATCCACTGCTCAGGATATACCCTGACTTCTGGGATGTGCTTCTGGCTTGGCTTTCAGGCTGAAATGTTCAGAGGTGACTAAGCCCAAGATCTCCTGCCACAGAACTGATCACCTGTTTACCTCTTGTTGCTGCTTTCAAGATGAATTTTGAAGACTGACCTCCACCCCTAAAGGGGCAAATCCATGTTTTCATCAATATTGTGCAGAAGAGAAGCAGCATGTCCAGTTTTTTAATGCCCATCCTTTCCTCTAGACCTTGTTCTTGCTGTGGGGCTGCAGAAAGAGCTAACCTTGTCCCCAAGGCTTGGCTTTCCCAAATCCTTGCAGGAGATGTAAAGCAGAATCAGACATTGCCAGGGAAGCTACAGGATGTGGGGTCTGGGGATGCAGATCAACTCCTGCCATGTAAAGCACCAGGGTTTATTGGTTTCCTCCTGAAGGTGCAGCACAAAGCCTTGTCCTGTTGGAAAGATGTTCACCAAGCAACCACAGCTGTAACTGCACCAGCCAGCACTGAGCATGGGCTGGGGAGACAGGGGGTGAAGGAAACTGAGAGACAAGGAGAACTGGGGGATGGAGGAAACTGGGGGATGGAGGCAAACTGGGGGATGGAGGCAAACCGGGAGATGGAAGGGACTGGGAGATGGAAGGGACTGGGAGGTGGAAGGGACTGGGAGGTGGAGGCAAACTGGGGGATGGAGGGAACTGGGAGGTGGAGGAAACTGGGGGATGGAGGCAAACTGGGGGATGGAGGCAAACCGGGAGATGGAAGGGACTGGGAGATGGAAGGGACTGAGAGGTGGAAGGGACTGGGAGGTGGAAGGGACTGGGAGGTGGAGGCAAACTGGGGGATGGAGGGAACTGGGAGGTGGAAGGGACTGGGAGGTGGAAGGGACTGGGAGGTGGAGGCAAACTGGGGGATGGAGGGAACTGGGGGATGGAGGGAACTGGGGGATGGAGGGAACTGGGAGATGGAGGGAACTGGGAGGTGGAGGGAACTGGGAGACGGAGGTGAACTGGGAGACATCCCAATCGGAGGTGCGAGCACAGCCCCAGCCCGAACCGCGCACCCCAAAAGCGGGTCCCAGCTTCAGCCTGTCCCTCCAGGGACTCTCTCCAGTACTCGTGGAACTTTCAGATTATTTTTTAATTAAAGTTTCCCTCGGCATCAAGCCGACAAACGCTTTCGCCGTAGCTTGGAGGGCAGCGATTGCCCCCGCACGGTCCCGGGGCCGTACGGACAAGTCAATTCCCCCATCCCCTCCCGTCGCCCCGTCCCATCGCCTCGCTCCCGGCCGCCACCATCCCGCTCCTCCTCTCGCACGGGGCATGCGCCAAGCCAAGCCTAGCTCCACCCCTCCGCCGCAGTTTACCTCAGCCGGGCGGGGCGCGGACGCGGGACTCGAACCGGTGTCTGTAAGGGGAGTGAAGGCTGCGGCGCGGCGCCGAAGCCTCCCGGCCGAACCCTGCCAGACCCTGCCCACACACCTCCGGCACAGCCAATCAGAGGCGGCTATTCCCCCCCCTCCCTGCCCGAGGTCTTTCTAACCAATGCTGAACGCCCCTCACGCTGCTTGCCAATAGGGAAAGAGTTTGCTGTTCCGACCCCGCTCTCCCTTCAGCCAATGGGAAGAGAGTCCTTCTGAGTGACAACCGGACCGTTCAACAGATGGGAGTCTTGTCCCTGTCGCCCCGCCCTAAGAGGCGTAGCCAATACGGGGGCGTGGCCTGCAGATGGTATATAAGGAGCCACTGCGGCCGCGGTGCCATTTTGTGTAGCAGCGCCTGGAGGGAGGCCAGCAGGAGGCTGCGGAGGGTTTCGGGGTTCGGACCAGAGCGGCCGGATGGTGAAATCCTCCCTGCAGCGGATACTCAACAGTCACTGCTTCGCTAGAGAGAAAGAGGGGAATAAAAGCACCATCATGCCCGCTGTGCTGAGCCTCAGTACCGGACAGAGCAGGTGAGGGGCCGGGGCCTCCCTCAACCTTCGCACCGCTGGGCGCTCGCCGCCTTTTCCCTTCCCTTCAGGGCTCGCCCTGATTCTCTTTCTCCTCCTGATCCCTCAAGGGCCGATCGCCTTCCCCGTACGGGGGCGGAGGGAGCTCCGTGGCGGGTGGAGGAGGGGTGGCCGCGCCTCCTCCTCCTCAGCGCTGGGCGCTGCGGCCTGGCCTCCACCCCCCCCAACCCCCCTGCGGCCTGGCCTCCTCCTCCCCCGTAGAAAGAGGGGCGGGGGGGGGGGAAGGGGCAGGAAAAAACCTCAGACAAACAAACCAAAAAAAGGTTTTCTAACCGTCTGCCTTGTGTAGCGCCGCTTACACACCTCCTCCCCCGCCTCGCTCCGGTGCCGGGTGCCACGTTCCCCCCTCTTTCCCGGGGCGAGTCGCCTCCCAGCCCTGTCTGCCGTCGCCTCGTTAGCCTCCGCCTGCCCTGGGGTAGCTCCCGACGCGTCCCTGGAGTTGTCATAATGGTGGGAGGAAGCCTCGAGCAGCGCTGCCCGACCCCTGGGGGTAGGAGGCTGCTCCCTGAGCCGTTCCCCAGCGAGTGGATGGGCTTGAGGGTGCCTGGAGACAAAAGCTGGGCTCGAGGCAGGGCCCGGAGGTGCCGCTTCCTACGGGGCCGGGGGGGAGAAACAACAATTAAGGCAACGATGGCGAAGGATTGAAGGCTGTTATCCCCTTATGTAATCGTAGATGTTCTGGAGAAGTAATGGAGGGTGTTGAGCCTAAAGCAGATAGAACATCAGAGCGTTAAATTTCAACCAAAAGATTAAACAATCCTGACAGATGCTGGGGAAGAAAACACCTGAACTGGGGTGACTGGTGTAGAATGATGGCCACTTAGCTCCTCGGTCTGCTGGGTACGAAGGAAGCCATGATGGCCTAGGAAATGTATTTACAATGCCATTTTTATACTTGGCTGCTGCTTAGAGGTTATTTTTTTTCCAGGAGGAGTTAAGTGCCCCAAAACATCACTAAAATATCCATTATCCACCACCTTTCGTGGGGCAAAACCTCTCCAGGATTGCTTGCACTGCACACTTTGAACGGGGAGTTTAAAGGTGTGTTTGTAGGTGGAATCGGGAGTTACACCTCTGCAGTCGTTCTGAGATAGAGTAAGAGATAGGTACTAAAGCAAAGTCCCTTTCAAAGAACCTAAAATAATGGATTTAACCCTCATTTAATTGCTTTCCTAACCCTTTGCAGTCGCTGTGTTTACTAACCTTCCAGGATATCCTCTGTAACCTCGAGAGCCCTTAACTGCCTTTCTAGGATGGATTATTCAGCACAAGTTTTGAGCCTCCTTAGAGAAAACAAACCCAAAGCCCCAAGCAAACCGAAGGCTGAAAGTTGTCCGAAGGGGTGCAAAATGGTGGCTTCTTTGCTCCATGTTTATTCTGCTGTTGCAAATGGCTGCTGGCACTTAGAGACAGGACGATTGTGCAAATTTCCCTAAGGGCCTCGGTTGCTGCATCTGCTGAGATGACGCAACTGAGGAGTGAGGCTGCAGGGTGAAGGATGGTGCAGAGGGAGGGGCCAGGGCCAGCACAGCCTCTTCTGCTCCTGCTACACCACCAGGGCTTCCAGGGATGGGGAAGAAACTTCCCCGTGCCTCCAAGAAATACGGTTTGGGGCTGAAGAGGATAACGTGAAGACCTCAGTTTAGGCAAGCAGGGTCAAAAATTGCCCTGAAGGACACTCCACAGAAAGGCTTGGAGGGGTTGGTGGGTGTTTGGACACCTGATTTTTTGCTTCTGAGTGGTGATGTCAGGGAGGGTGTTTCATGATCTGGAGCCAAGAGTGGTGCTGCAAAGCTCTCATGTACTCAGGGCCGTGTATCCCAGGGAAGAATGAGCCCTGGCTTGCTGGGCCACTGTCCTCATGCTGCCTTAGGAGAAGAAGATGAGGGAGAAAATGGAACTTGGTGTAGGTGGTAGCAGAATGGTTCTTCTCTTGAGACCAGGTCGAGCATGGCATAGAGCTGCTGCACCTTGCTCCCCTCAGGCTGAGAATGTTTTCATCTCCCAGTTCCTCTCAAAGCACTGCAGTAAGGAGCTTAATGACCCTTGTGAAGTCTGGGCATGTGGCAGTGTTCCTGGCCCTGCTCTGCTGCTTCCTTTGTCTTGCCACTTAGGTTGCAGCAGGAGGACTTCCTTTGGCCTCAGCTTGGGGGGGTGGTTGGTTGAAATCACTCTTTAGAAAGAAGCCAGACTTGCCAAGGCTTTGTCCTTTTAACTGTGCTCCCTTTGCAGTTCCAGGGTTCCATTCAATTGCTGTAGTAACCTGGGTCCGGGGCCTCGGTGGTGCTCCTGATGTCCCTCACCCACCCCTGAAGATCCCAGGTGGGCGAGGGAATAGTCAGAGGGATCACAATCTTTCAGCTAATTTATTTTATTCGGTGAGTATGCCTCGGGGGGGGCAGCTTGTTCTGCTCAGCTCCAGTCCCATTTTCCTGCCTCAAGCCTCCTCCCAGCTGAGCTTGGCAGTAACTGTACCCATTTCCCTGCCCCAGGATAATCGGCTGAATGTAACAGAAGAGCTAACATCTAACAACAGGACCAGAATTCTGAATGTCCAGTCAAGGCTTACAGATGCCAAACACATTAGTTGGAGAGCAGTGCTGAACAACAACCACCTCTACATAGAAATTCCCAGTGGTGCTCTGCCTGAAGGGAGCAAAGACAGGTGGGTCCAGTTAAAATGCAGCTGTGGTTTAACCTTCCCTTTTGTCTGAAGGTCTGTCCTGGGGTGGAATAACTGCACTGCTGTTGATGGCTTCCATTGTTTGATGATGGTGCTTGATGCTGTCTTAGGCTGCAGCTAAATGGTCCTGCTTTGAGGGCTGCTTCTCCCTCTTTTTGTCAGGCAGAACCACCCCAAGGTCTCGATTTCAGGCTGAGTGGCTGCTGTAAGTGACTGAAAACACCAGCCTGCTTCTGAGTCTCTGGCTGCAGTCCTCCCTCGGCCCACAGCAGACAGAAGAAACCTTTTACTGCAGACCTAGACTTCTGCCTGAAGTTAAACCTGGGCCTCAGGGGTCTCCTGTGGGTGGGAGTCTGCCCCCGATGGGCTCAGAGGAGCTGGCTGCCTACCTGCAGGAGGTAGGTGCTTGCTGTGGCTGTCGATCAGCTAGGCTTTGTCTTGCAGTTTTGCAGTTCTTCTGGAGTTTGCTGAAGAACAGCTTCGAGTCGATCATGTCTTCATTTGTTTCCACAAGAACAGAGAGGATAGAGGTAGGTGTCTGGAGAGAAGAGGGGGGGGGAGGGCAGTGTTGGAGGTTGCTGGGTGCTTTTAACTCTTTGTGTTCTGCTTTTTCTAGCTGCATTGCTCCGGACTTTCAGCTTTTTGGGCTTTGAGATTGTGAGACCAGGGCATCCCCTTGTCCCCAAGAGACCAGATGCTTGCTTCATGGCCTACACCTTTGAGAGAGACTCATCAGAAGAAGATTAGATTGCAGTTGTTTGCCTCTTTTAGAGCTTTCTTGTTGTCTTTTAAAGATGATTCTGTAGAAATGTTGTCAACATCTTATTTTTCCAGCCCTCTCTTAACTCTGTATCAACCCTTGTGACCAACTGCTCTCTGGTGGTGAGATGTTGACAATTTCCAGCTCCACATCTTTTCTCTGGATTTGTGCTCATGTTGTGGTTGTGCAAAAATAAATGCTCCCTCCAAATTAGCAGTATATTTCTTGGAAGTTTTAATATTGTGTTTGTGATACTGAAGTATTTGCTTTAATTCTAAATAAAAGTTTATATTTTACTTTTTATTGCTGGTTTTAAGCTATTTCAAAAAGACTTGCAAGCTGAAGAGAGGTGGCTTTGGAACTGCCCCAACTATTAAAGCTGCAGGTACAGAAAGGTGTTGCTCATTCTTTCCTTGCCTGGAACTCGTGGCCTTCTGATTTCCAAGGACCTGAAGGAGTCTGAGTGCTGTGAAAGCCTCCTTGGAGTGAAACAACTGTCCATGCCCAGGGGGAGCTGGGAGCACTGCCTCCCTGCTCTGGCAGTGTTCAGAGGATGCCTCAGGGCATGGAGGAGGTGGAAGGTCATGAGTGAAATGCTGAGAAGCACAGCTCCTGCCTGCCTGCAGTGCACAGTTTGATCCCTGCAGTCCCAGTGTCAGCAGGAATGATGGAGCCTTGCACTGGGGAGGCCTTTGCCTCTCAGCTTGGAAGGCTTGGGGCATCTCTGGTGCTGCTTGAAGTGCTGGAGGCTTGGCAACCTCCAGAGCTCAGTGCTGCTTGGGCTCCACAGGCATCTGTTAGTGTTTAGGATATGAACAAAAGGGAAGAAGGCTGCTGGGGTGGTGCTAGAAGTCAGAGGAGTTGGCCTGAAGTTCCCAGGGGTGTCTCCAAAGGACTCTGCTTTGAAGCATTCTAGTTCCACTTCTTTTCTTCAGTACTTGCAGCTTTGGAGGTTTGTTTGGCACCACTCAAGCTGCTTGATCTCCTCTAGAAAACCTTGGAGCACTGAATCCTTGGGCAGTGTAAACAGAAGCATGTGAACTTCAGGAGGAGAGTGTGCTCTGCCAGGGCCTGATGTCCCCAGGAGCTCCTGAAGTGCTGAAATGTGTGAGGAGGCCTAAGGGTCACCCCAGAGGTCATCCCCTGGCAGATGTTCTGGGCTGAGTGATACTGGGATCACATGGAAGACACCAAAATGTAATCCCTGGGACTCCTTGCAGCTGCAGCAGGGAGCAGATCCTGGAGTGGGATGGCCCAGGGAGGGGAGGCCATGGCCCTGGAGAGCCTGGGGTTGGATTAGCCACACAGTGAAATGTGGAGGTTCTTGAAGGTCTGTTTAGTTGCCTTCACATGTTGAAAGAGTTTGGGGCCAGACTCTGCTCAGTGGTGCCCAGGGCCAGCCCAAGGGGCACTGGGCACCAACTGGAAGCCAGGAGGTTCCAGCTGAGCAGAAGGAGAAGCTTGTTTGTTGTGAGGGTGTTGGAGCCCTGGCCCAGGCTTTGCAGAGAGGCTGTGGAGTCTCCTTGTGTGGAGAGATTGCCAAGGCAGCTGGAGGTGACCCTGGGCAAGCTGCTGTGGGTGCCCCTGCTGGAGCAGGGGGTTGGACTGGCTGATCCCCAGAGCTCCCTTCCCACCCAAATCATGCTGGATTCTGGGTTACCAGCTTCTTAGTAATGCTGGCTGAGCTTGGGCTGTGCTCTGCTCCCTGGGTCTGATATGTCCCACAGCTGTCACCCTCTGCTGGGACCTCAGCTCCTGCTCTGCTGCTGTTTGGTGAAATCAAGGTCTCCTTCCCACAGGTCTCTTCCCAATTGTTGTGGCCATCATCATCCAGTCATCATCTTCCTGTGCCTTGTTTCTGAGTGCTGGGACCTCACTGTTCTTAGGGTGCTGAAGGGCAGCAGAGAGGAGGTGAGCATGGCCATGGAGAGGCTGTTCTGCACTCAAGGGGCTGGCAAAGCTCTGAAGTTCAGAAGCTGATCAATCCTTGTTTCCCTCTGCACTGCTGTGCCCTGTGCTGTGCTCTGCTGTCCACGGGGACCTGCAGCTTGGGAGATGGAGCTGGTCCTGCCCTGAAGGCCAAGAAGGTTCCTCCTGGATGTTTGATTGACCTTGAATGCTTGGAGCTGCTTCTGGCAGAAGGGGAGGGAATCACTCGAGGTGGAAACCAGAAAGGGGTGCAGGGGGTGCTTGGAGGTCCCAGCCTAGAGCCGGGGTGGACCTGCAGGTGCTGGCAGAAGGTTTTATCCTTTGTTTTTGGCAGGACCAGATGCCCAAGGTGGCTTGGGGTGAGCTAGTGCCTTGCCCTGGCCTTTACTGCCACCTTGTAGCCACGCAGGATACTACAGGAGAGCTGGTGGGGGTAGCAGGGCTGGGGCTCATGCAGGGTAACTCCTCCTGCAGCTTTTTGGCCCAAAAAGCACATCCTGAAAAGTGAACAACGTTTCTGTGGAAAGCTTGTGCTTAAATGGTGCCCATGTCAGGGTTTGGAGTGGCCAAGGAGCTCCTTTGGTCCCTCCTTGGTCATCCAGTCTTGCTGGGGAGGCTGCACAGCAGGGTTTGGGTGCTGCTCTGGGAGGTAATGGTCCCCAAGTGTGCCCAAAGCTGGGCTGTGAGCTCAGCTGGGTCTTCAGCCACGATGGGGAGGCTGCTGCCAGCCCCTGCCCAGGGGCAGAGACTCCCCAAGAGGTGAGCTGGGAGCACCCTGCTCTGGGGGGGGTCACAGAAGCACAGAATCAGGAAGGTTGGAAGAGACCTTGAAGATCATCAAGTTCAAGCAGCAAGCTAGCACCATCCTGCCACTAAAGCATATCCACATCTAGGTGTTTTTTAACCCCCTCCAGGGATGGTGACTCCACCACTGCCCTGGGCAGCCTGGGCCAGGCCTTGACAAGTCTCTTGGGAAAGAAATTGTTCCTCATGTCCAATCTAAACCTCCCCTGGTGCAACTTGAGGCTGTTTCCTCTTGTCCTATCACTTGTTCCTTGGGAGAAGAGCCCAACCCCCACCTGGCTCCAGCTTCCTCTCAGGGAGTTGCAGAGAGTGAGAAGGTCTCCCCTGAGCCTCCTCTTCTCCAGGCTAACCAAACCCAGTTCTCAGCAGCTCCTCATAAGACATTCTCCAGCCCCTTCACCAGTCTTCTTCTCCTTTTCTGTACCTGAGCAACATCCTTATCTTGAGAGGAACATCACACCTCCACTTCACTCCATTTTGGGTATTGGTTCAGTTCAGGGACTCCTAGGAGGAATCCTCCCCCACCCAGCCATAAATATCCTGGGGCTACCCAGTGGTAGCTGCAGGGAAGGGTGGGATGGAGCAGCCCATGGAGGTTGCTCTTGCTGCTGTCAGGTGATAGCTGTGAGTGGATTCAGAGTTACTTCATTAGTAGTAATTTAAATGAGCTGAGAGAGGCTCTTCTAGTGCTCCATTGTGGTGGGCATTTCCAGCTGCTGCCATTCAGGGAGAGCTGCACAGGCTGAGAGCTGGGAGAGGAACCTCAGGAAGGTCAACAAGGGCAAGTGGAGGGTCCTGCCCCTGGGGAGGAATAACCTCCTGGAGCAGGACAGGTTAGGGGTTGACCTGGTGGACAGCAGCTCTCTGGAAAAAGACCTGGGAGTGCTGGGGGGCAACAGGATGAGCAGAAGCCAGCAATGTGCCCTCAGGGCCAAGAAGGCCAATGGCATCCTGGGGGGTATGAAGAAGAGTGTGACCAGCAGGTTGGGGAGGTTCTTCTCCCCTTCCATCCTGTCCTAGTGAGGCTACAGCTGGAGTCCCGGCTCCAGTTCTGGGCTCCCCAGTTCCAGAGAGACAAGGAACTACTGGAGAGAGTCCACTGGAGGCTAGGAAGATGCTGAGGGCACTGGAGCAGCTCTGGCAGGAGGAAAGGCTGAGAGCCCTGGGGCTGCTGAGCCTGGAGAAGAGCAGCCCCAGAGGGGAGCTGCTCAATGCCCAGCAAGAGCTGAAGGCTGGGGGCAAGAGGCTGGGGCCAGACTCTGCTCAGTGGTGGCCAGGGCCAGGCCAAGGGGCACTGGGCACAAACTGGAAGCCAGGAGGTTCCAGCTGAGCAGGAGGAGAAGCTTGTTTGGTGTGAGGGTGTTGGAGCCCTGGCCCAGGCTTTGCAGAGAGGCTGTGGAGTCTCCTTGTGTGGAGAGATTGCCAAGGCAGCTGGAGGTGACCCTGGGCAAGCTGCTGTGGGTGCCCCTGCTGGAGCAGGGGGGTTGGACTGGCTGGATGAGCCCCAGAGGTCCCTTCCCACCCCATCCCTGCTGGGATTCTGGGACAGCCAGTGCTAGAATGATGTTTGTAAGGGATTGACAGCAAACTGCTATCAACCAAGGCACCAAGTTGTCAACCCACTTAGGAGAGGAGGCTTTACAATGAAGGCAGCTCTATTTCAGTGCTAGAATTTTCCAGTTTCCCTGAAGGGTTTTACTTATGAAGCCATTCTAGGTACAAATTAACTTCCCCTGCCTCCTGGGTGACATTAAGTCTCCAAGCAGCTGAGATGTGAAGGGTCCATTGCTTGCTGTGCTGAAAGGTGTGAGGCAGTGCAAAGCCCTGCAGTGTTTTACAGCCATGCTCCTGAGTGCTTGTCCCTGTGCCTCCAAAGGAAGCAGGCTTTAGGGAGGATGTTTATCCCCCCCTGTGCTGCTGTGTGTAAGCCCAGCAATCTCACCCAGCCAGGCTGAGCTGAGCCACGAGGCTTCCCTCTGCATCTCTGGGAGCTGAGCATGTGCTTGGGACTCTTCAGAAGAGCACCAGGTTTCCTAAGGTGCTGGGAGATAAAGAGGTGGCATAAGGAAGGCAAGAAACCTTGCAATGACTCTTTAGGATTGGACTGATGACCTGGTTTGGTGTCTTGCTTACAGTGACTGGAGCAGAGGTTGGACTAGATGATCTCCAGAGGTCCCTTCCATCTCCTACCATGCTGGAACTGGGGGCTCAGCAGTGCTGGGTGTTTCATATCAAGCAGGAGATGTGGCAGCTCTGCCTTGCTGCAGCCAGAGCCAGTCCCTGCAGCCCAAGGTGTTCACAGCACCGAGGCTCTTGTGGCTTCTCTCTTCTCTGGGCCTTGGTATTTGCTTTGTGCTCCTCTGGGTGCATCACTGGGGTGTGTCCTGCTGCCAAAGCAGCCCATGAAGGAGCAGGATTTAGGAGGCTTAGCTCTGGGCTTTACTGAAGCTCGTGGCTGCTCTCCTTCCCCTGTCAAAATGTCCTTTCTGTTGGTGAGGAGGCCACAAGTTGTTTCTCCAAGGAGGAAGCTGCCTCAGGTGGTGTCTTTCTCCTCTCCTGAGGGTGCCTGGAGGTGAACTGTCTCATGGAGTGACCAGTGAAGGTCTCATGGCTGCAGGAGCTATCTGAGGAGGTTGTGCATAGTCTAAACTCCCTCAACTGGGGATAATCAGGCACTGAGTTGGTAGTTGGAAGTGTGGTGTCCATCCAGCCATCTTCCTGAGATGCTCTGGTAAACTGGCCTCAACAGAATCAAACAAAAACTGGCTGAGGGTGGAAAACCACAGCCTGTGATGGGGGAGGCATGGCTGGGAGTTTGGTCCCAGCTTCATCATTCCTGTGCTGTGGGGGAAGTGCATTCTGGTTTGCAATCTGACTTTTCCCAGGGTTCCTTGGGAGCTGGTGGTTTTGGCCAAGTCCTCATGAGCTCTTGGCTTTGGGGAGACTTCTTGGGCTGGGCTGAACTTCAGCTTGCCTTTAGGGACTGTAGAGAGCCTGGGTGACTTGGTAGAGCTTCTCTTCAGTGACCTCCTTAAAGTACTGGCAGCACAGCCACTCCTCAAGGCCAGGGCTCCCCATGGCCCCAGCTGACTTCTCTGCAAACTTCAGGAGCAGCAGAACCCTCTTCACCTCCACCCAGCTCCTCAGCAGGCTCAGGCTCTTCTTGCTCCTGGCAAAGAGCTCCTGACGAGGCCCCCAGAGCAGGACCTGCAGGATGCTCTTTGCCTGCTGGATGGAGAGCCTCTTGCAGGGCTCTCTGTGGAGAAGCAGTGTGGCCAGGTGCTTGAGCCCCGTGGAGTAGATGGACAGGGAGGGGATTTCAGGAAGTCTGTTGCTCCTGAGCCCCAAGGCATCCTCCAGAGAGATGTCCACATGCAGGATGTGGTAGATCAGCATGCCCACCTTCAGCTCATCTGCCACCAGGGAGGCTGGTGCAGTGACTCCCTGGGTCCAGTCCTGCTCTTGGCTGCTGGAATAAGGTCTTTGCTTGTCTTTAACCTTGAAGAAGCTGCTGATGACCAGCCTTGGAAGGGAAAGCCCCAGGGATGCCTCCTTGCCTTGCTGGCTCTGGGAAGGACACGGACACTGCACCAGCAGCAGGTTGTCAGGGCAGAGGTCCCCTTGCCCCACCTTCTGCCCCTGCAGATGCTCCAGCCCCGTGCACACCTGCAGGAGGAGGAGGCAAGCCAAGCGTTCATAGTGCCCAGGGCTGGCCCTGTGCAAACCATGGGATCCCTTCACAAAGCCTGCCAGGGTCTGGTAGGGAACCTCAGGAGAAAGAAGGACCTGCAGGACAGGAGGGGTGACAAGGCAGGCTGGCTTCTCTCCAGGACAGGACTGACTCTGCTCCCCTGGCCTTCCCGGGAGCAGCAGCTCTGGGGGGAGGTGGCTGCTGAAGTGACCGATCAGGCGCTGGATGTTGCAGTGCACCCCGAAGGAGCTCTGCACCCCCAGGCTGGTGCAGCACAGCTTGGGGACCTGCAAGGAGAGACAGAACATGGACAGCTGCATGAGGATGGAGCCATGGAGTGCTTCATCTTGTGCTGGGCCACCACCTCAGCTCAGGGCCATCAGCCCTGGTCCAACCCATGCATGCTGCTGTGCTCCCCCTGCACCCTCCAAACCCACCGGCTCTCACCGGTGGCTTTAAGCAAGAAATGGGACAAGAGAGAAGGGTAACACTCAGGGGAGCAGCCAAGCTGCTGTGATGGCCTCATCCTGCACTGCCTGAGGAGCTAGCTCTGCTCCAGCCTCTACTTTGCATCTGCTGGCCCCTTAAGACCACTTGCCCAGAGCATCTCCCCCAGCAGTGCTATTCTCCTCGACGTGTCCTCTGGACCCATAGGAGCTGCCCCCCCTTGTCTCCTGGGTTTTGTCCCCCCAGCCTGTGTCTGATTTCACAAATGCAGAAGTAGGTGCAAAAAGAGGAACCTCCAGCATGAGGAGGGGCAGTGGAGAAGCCAATGCTCCCGGTTCACTCTTGCCTTGCACTGCAGCTCCTCCCCAAGCTGCAGGAACCAGCTCCCTCTGCCCCCTTTGGGGACACTTCCCCAAGTTCCCAGCTTACCTTGGCTGCCAACACCAGTTGGCTTTGCTGGAAAGTGAAGCCCACTCGGAAGTACCAAGCGTCTCTGCTCTCGCAGCACGGTTCCCGGTCCAGGATGCTGAGTGCAGCCCAGCCCTTCCCTGCCAGCTCTGCCTCCAGCAGCTGCTGCCGCTCCTCCAGCCCCACCAGCTCCTCCTGGATCCGAGCTGAAAGCCGGCCCAGGCTGGCCACTTGGCACCCCAACACCACCCCACGCACCCCAACTGGGCTCTCCAGGACCTGCCCCAGCTCCCCATCTGTCATCCCAAAGGTCAGCTCTGCTGGGCTGGGTGATGAGCCGCTCCAACCCACTGGTTCTCCCAAGCTGTGAGACTTGGTTAGGAGTTTCTTAGGTCCCCAGGAGGCTCTGTCCCGTGGGGGGATGGAGCTGGGAGCCCCTTCTTTGTGCCGCAGGTGAGGTGGTGGGATGCTGGAGAGGATGCTGCCGGCCCATGGAGTGGGGTCACCGCCACAGTGCTGGGATGCTCTCTGCTCCGGGAGGGACTCGGCTCGCTGGAGCTGCTTTTTGGGCAGCGGAGGTGGCAGGGGATCCTGCTCGGGCTCTGGGGGAGCTCTCCCGGCTCCTTCCCCTCGGCTAGCCTTGTGGGGGACGAGGTGAGCCCGCAGCTCTCCTGGGGAGGGAGGAACACACATAGCAGGGCTGAGACAGCCCTGGGGAGGGAAGAAAGCAGGAGACACAGTGGGATGGGGGTACAGGGATGCTGTTAGTTGCCCCTCGGAGTGTTTCCAGCCTCAAAGCAATGCCCAGCACCAGCTGGAGGGGTGAGGGCTCTGGGTACCCCTGGAGGAGGACAGGGACAGCAGCGAGGCTCACCCCCACCCTCCCAGCTGACACCTTGGTGAGGAGGACGCCAAGGGCCAGGGTGTCACTCACCCACGTTGCTGTAGATGAGGGCTGGGTTGGGGGGTCGATACTGTGGGGTGTCTGCCATGGGGGCAGGTGGTCCAGGGTCCCCCAGGTTCAGGCTGCTGCAGCTGGCACAGACACTGCCCTGTGCCGGCAGGGCAGCCCTGCAGGGAGTCAGAAGTCAGCACTCACCCCCCCTTCCCCCTCCCCGGGGGGATTCTGGCTCCTTTTGGTACCAGCCCAGGGGAAGGATACAGAGAAAGAGGAAGCAGTGGCTTGGGGAGCTCTGGCTGTGTGGTTTTGGGGCAACAGAGAGAGAGTTTGGTGGCCCAATGACTCCAGTTCCTGCACTGGGGGATCCTGGGGGTGCTCTCATGGGTTTGGGGGGAGCCTGTTTTGGGGGTTCAGACCTGCACAGCTGTGTCTGTGGCTTCATGGCTACCCTGTGGTCCCTGTTGGGTGGCCTCAAGGAGGATGTGATGGTGTGGAACAAGGAAGGAAAAGCCTTGGACATCCCCTGCCCAGGTGTGGGGGTGTCAGGAAAGAGGAGATCTGTGTGTGGGGAGGGAAAAGCAGAGAGCCTGTAAGGAGGAGTGCAGCAGGACAGAGTCATCCCCAGCCCCTGCTGGGGTTTCTTTTCCTCATCCTGGCCAAGCTCAGTGCAAACCTGCAGCTCTGACCCTGCTGCCATGAGTGATACCAAAAGCACAGTGGCTTGCCTTCAAACTGCCCTTTCTGCTGGGGACATCACTCCCTGGGCAGCCTCAGGCTTTGCCCCTCTTTGGTCCAGCTCAGCCCTGTTTTACCCCTTCCCCCCACCCCGGGATTATCAGCCTGCCTCTTGCCACGGTGCAAAGCACTGAGCTGAAGCAGCCTTGCTGGGGATGCTGCTGGGAAGCTCCTTTTTGCATCCCAGTTGTTGCCTCTGAGTTTTCCCTGGCAGTGGTGGGACCTTGGTGGAGCTTCAGCTCCAGCTCCCAGCTGGGATCCTGCTTCCCACCCGGGCTCCTGCTTCCCACCCCAGGCTCCCGTGGTGTTGACCATGGCACAGCTCACTGTGACCCTGCTCACAGGAGGATGTGCTGTCAAAACCACAAACCACCTTCTTGCAAGTCTAAAGGAAGCTGGAGGCTTGGCCTCGCTGCCCCCAGCACTGCTCCAGGGTCCGGTGCAACCTCCTGCTATGGCTTGGCTTCCCCCTGAGGTGCTCGCAGAGCCTTTGTGCTCCTCCACTCCTCCTCCTCTGCTGGGTGGTGGCAGCTGTACTGAAGGGGGAGGATTTCTGCAGTTAAAGCCCCCAAATTTCCATCATTAGCTCCCTGCTCTGGGGGGTTGCTGGAACCTCGAGGGGTTGAGGAGGTGGAATTTTCTTCCATGCTTTTTGCTAGGGTTTCCTGCAGCCCTTGCACAACTTCCTCCCCAGAGATGAAGGAGGGGCAGGAGCTGATCTCTCTGGTGACCAGTGACAGGACCCAGGGCAGTGGCATGAAGCTGTGCCAGGGGAGGGGCAGGGTAGATCTTAGGCAAAGGTTCTTCCCCCAGAGAGTGGTGGAGCACTGGAACAGGCTCCCCAGGGCTGCAGTCATGGCACCAACTCTCCTGGAGCTCCAGCAGCATCTGAACAATGCTCTTAGCCCCATGGGGTGACTTTGGGGTTGTCCTGAGCATAGACAGGAGTTGGACTCCATGCCCCTTGTGGGTCCCTCCCAGCTCAGGACATTCTGTAAATTCTGCAAGAGGAGCTCAGTTGTTAGAAAACATCTTTTTCTCCTCCCAGAGCTCTACAGGCACTGACAGAGCTGGAAGTGATATGACTCAGCTACTGGAGAACATCCCCTTGTTAGAGTCTGTCCCCATGAGGATAAAGTTGCTCTTTCAACACTCTAAACCCCAAAATATTTGACTATCTGCTCCCTTTCTTCAGTCTTTGAGCTAGTTAGTAAATAGCTGATGGCACTGGTTAGCAGCTGCCCTAGGTGGGTGAGTTCCTCTGTCAAGAGCTGCAGGGTGGGGTTTCTCCTGTGGGCATGGAGGGATGAGGAGGCTTCAGGAGATGTGAATTTGCATGAAGAAAGGAGAAACATTCCCCACATTTTCACCATTTGAACCAGACCATCCAACCCCAGTGATCCAATCCAACCCCCCACCCAATCCCATCTGGTGGGACCAGACACATCTCCAGGGCTTTGAGGGGCAAGTCTGGGGCTGGGCAGGTGCCTGGAAGCCTGAAGCCATCATCTGTGAGGAGACAGAATCCCTGGATCCATCATGGTGGGGGTTGGAAGGGACCTCTGGGGATCATCCAGGCCAAACCCCTGCTCCAGCAGGGGCACCCACAGCAGCTTGCCCAGGGTCACCTCCAGCTGCCTTGGCAATCTCTCCACACAAGGAGACTCCACAGCCTCTCTGCAAAGCCTGGGCAGAGGCCACTCTCCTCCATGGCTTCCTCACTGTGTGCTTTGTAATCTCTTATCTCCTAGGCAGTTGTAGGTCTGTGTTTGTTAGCCCATGGTGCTCCCCAAGGCCATGACCATATGCTAGAGATGAGAAGAACACATGTTGGGGCTGAGTCATGGTGGAATCTGGCACTAGTTTGAGGAGGATGTGCAAGACTTTGGAGGATGCGTTGGTAGCTGCACGTCCTCCCCAGGCTGCTGCTGCCTCTGCTGCTGCCAGAGCTGCTCATCCTGTGCCCAACCCCAGCAGCTCAGCCCTGCCCAGCAGCCAGGCTTGGCTTGGTGTGCTGCCTTCAACAGATCATCCAGGGTTGTAATGCTGTGAGAAGGAAGATGATGAATCACAGAAACAGAGAAAGGTTTGGGTGGGAAGGGACTTTTTGAGGTCACCTAGTCCAACCCCCCTGCACCCAGCAGGGACATCTGCAACTAGAGCAGGTTGCTCACAGCCCCAGACAACCTGAGCTGGGATGGTTCCAGGGATGGGACATCTCCCACCTCTCTGAGCAACCTGGGAGTTGTCCTGCCCCATGTGCAGGACCTTGCACTTAGCCTTCTTGAACCTCATGAGGTTCACACAAATCCACTTCTCCAGGTTGTCCACATCCCTCTAGACAGATCCTGTCCCTCAGGCATGTCAGCTGCACCACATGGCTTGGTGGCATCTGCCAGTCTGCTGAGGGTGCACTCAATCCCACTCTCTGTATCACTGAGGAAGATATTAAACAGCACTGGCCCCAGTATGGACCCCTGAGGGGCACCAACTGTCACCAGTCTCCATCACCCAAAGTTCAGCAGGATCTGAGCTTCCTGATGGTGTTCAGCAAGAGATTCAGTCTGTCTTCCTTGTGCCAGGAAGTCATTTATGTTAAGGACTGTGCTGCCAACTCTTCTGAGCAACAGTAAAGCTATTGGAAGCCTCAAGCTGCACCAGGGGAGGTTTAGGTTGAAGATGAGGAGCAACTTCTTCTCTAAAAGGGTTGTCAAGGCCTGGCCCAGGCTGCCCAGGGCAGTGGTGTAGTCACCATCCCTGGAGGGATTGAAAAGCCCTGGAGATGTGGTGCAACCCAAACCTGACAAGGACAAGGATTTTCTATCACTAAGCTTTGAAGGACAAGTAGACAAATGCTAATTTACTTCTCCTAGCCACTCCTGAAGCCCTCCTGGGTTCCTCTGCCTCTCCCAGGCTGATGGAGCAGCTGCAGGATCCCAATGACCATGGTGGTGTCTGGTCCAGGAGGTGCTGAGGCTTTTCCCCACCCTGGAGCTGTGCAGGGTTGGGACTTGGGGAACTGGTGCAGGGAAGTTCTAGTTAGCTGCAATCTCTTTAATTTGAAAGGAAATTGGTTTCTCTTCCCAGCAGGAGATGCA
The DNA here is from genome assembly GCA_013399015.1 of Galbula dea. NCBI lineage: Eukaryota > Metazoa > Chordata > Aves > Piciformes > Galbulidae > Galbula > Galbula dea. The sequence continues at coordinate 98,032 of VWZX01002915.1, read as the reverse complement.
AGCTAGAAATACAGCAGCTGGAAAATGGCATCTTTCTAATTCTCTTGATTTTTTGGGGTGTTTTTATTCTCAACATTACTTTCAGTCCATCTCTGCTGCTGGGATGCTCCATGCTGGGCTCAGGGCAGGTCAGGATAATACCTGGGGCACTGCTGGATCTGTGTGGGCACTTGGGCTGGGCTCAGTGGGCACCAAAACCACCAGAGATGCTTTCTCAGCAGCTTTGGTCTTGGCAATACTCATCCCCCAAGAGCTGCCCCAGGAGGAGGTGAGCTCAGCCCTGGCTCCCACAGGTGTCCCTGAGGCCACAGTGCACCCAGACCCTTCAACACAGGCATGACCCTGACCCTGACCCTGACCCTGATCCTGACCTTTACCTCCTGGGGGCTCTTGTGCCATGCAGTATTTTTTTTCAGGCAGGAAATGAGAGAAAAACCCCAATTTCCTCTTTAACAACCAGGATAGCTCCTGCCCCAGCTATGGGGGCCCAGGGTGCTGCATTCTGGTTCTTGTGCAACCTCCCTTTTGCTGGTGAGGTGAGGTGGGTGCTGGTGTGGGATTTTGGGGTGCATAGGATCAGAACAGGTCTGGGGCCCTTTTCTCCAGCAGATGGAGGCATTGCTTTGCTTCCACCACCCTGCAATGCTCCCAGTCCCATGCTGGGAATGGACTCTCTGGAGTCCTCAGCACAGCACAGACATGGACCTGGTGGAGCAGGGCCAGAGGAGGCAACAACAATGATCTGAGGGCTGGAAGCTCTCTGCTGTGAGGCCAGGCTGAGAGAGTTGGGGTTGTTGAGCCTGGAGAAGAGAAGGCTCCAGGGAGACCTTACTGCAGCCTTGCAGGACTTCAAGGGCCTCTCAGAAAGATGGGGAGAGACTTTTTATCAGGGCCTGTTGGGACAGGACAAGGGCTGAGGGTTTGAAATTGGAAGAGGGAGATTCAGACTGGAGAGAAGGAAGAAACTTTGGTGCTGAGGGTGGTGAGAGCCTGTCCCAGGCTGCCCAGAGAGGTGGGAGATGTCCCATCCCTGGAACCATCCCAGCTCAGGTTGTTTGGGGCTGTGAGCAACCTGCTGTAGTTGCAGATGTCCCTGCTGACTGCAGGGGTTGGACTAGATGACCCTGAAAGGTCTCTTCCCACCCAAAGCAGCCTATGAAAGCCAGGACTGGCATCTGACATGGGGACAAGGCAGCCCCTGAGCCTGGAGGAGGGACAGGAGGGGATTTGGGAAGAGGCAGCAGCCCCTTTGCTGAGGACAGAAGGAGAGATGGTGCCCAGCCAGCTGGGCAAGGGGACCCTGGGCTGCCCAAAAGCCTTGTGGGGTTGGTGATGGCAACTTGGCCAAGGGCAGGGACATCTTTGCATGGGGTCAGGGTGTCCCCTGGGGCTGGCAGGATGGGAAATGGGACCAAGAGGGTCACTTCAGTCTTCCTCTGAAAAGGGGGGACCCTGCTGGTTCCTTCCCCAGGGCCCTACCGTAGTGTCCTCCCTGCCTCAGTTTCCCCAAGCAGAGAGCTGTGGTGCAGAGCCTCAGTGCCTGGTTCTCCAGTGTCACCAGAGGGGTTTGGCTCTGTGTGTGTGTGTTCATAAATCCTTTTAACATCCCCCAGCCCCAATTTCCCCACAGGCAAGGAGGTGAGGTGCTGGCTTTGCACCCTTCAGCTTAAAGCCATCCTTCTAAACACCCTATCAATAATTCAGAGCAGATTCCCAGCAGTGGCAGTTTGCTAGCACATCCTCATGAATCATTTATTTGTTATTAATATGGACTTAATATGGTCACCTCTTAGCTTGCTTCACTGAGGCTTTTGCAGAGGTGCTGGTGGTGGTGACCAGCTGAGGGGTCAGTGTCTGCCTGAAGAGCAGGACTGCCTTGGGCTGGCACTGGGAACCCTGGGCCTGCCTTGGGCTGGAACTGGGAACCCCAGGACTGCCTTGAGCTGGAACTGGGAACCCTGGGACCTCCTTGGGCTGGAACTGGGAACCCTGGAACTGCCTTGGGCTGGAACTGGGAACCCTGGGACCTCCTTGGGCTGGAACTGGGAATGCTGAGACCTCCTTGGGCTGGAACTGGGAGCCCTAGGACTGCCTTGAGCTGGAACTGGGAATGCTGGGACCTCCTTGGGCTGGAACTGGGAACCCCAGGACTGCCTTGGGCTGGAACTGGGAATGCTGGGACCTCCTTGGGCTGGAACTGGGAACCCCAGGACTGCCTTGGGCTGGCACTGGGAACCCCAGGACTGGGGAGCACAAAGGCACAAATCCTGCCCATGGTGCAAATGGCTCTGAGCATCCTCTCTGGATCCTTCCCAGCTCCATGCTCACACTCAGCTTTGTCTGGGCTTTGTCTGCTGATGTTTTGACTTTTCTTGTTTGAGGTACATGGAGAAGAAAAGGAGGCAAGAAACAAAATGAGCCACAAAGATCCTTTTTTGTTTTGTTTTCTTTTTCACCTGCAATTACATTTCACATGCTTGTTACATAGAAAACTGTGCCAGGTCTGCACTGCCCAAACCTCCTCTGCTCCCAGCTGTGAGGGGCCATGCCCAACCCCTTCCCCACCCCCCAGGTAAAAAACCCCAGACACTCAACAAGGGCACATGGGTGAGGCTGGTGGGACCCCAGTATGACAGGGCATGGACCCCAGTACAGCAGGGAGTGGACCCCAGTATAACAGGGCATGGACTCCAGTACAACAGGGCAAGGACCCAGGTACAACAGGGCATGGACCCCAGTACAACAGGGCAAGGACCCCAGTGCAAGAGGGCATGTACCCCAGTATGACAGGGCAGGGATCCCAGTATGACAGGGCATGGACCCCAGTACAAGAGGGCAAGGACCCCAGTATGACAGGGTAAGGACCCCAGTAAAACAGGGCAAGGACCCCAGTGCAAGAGGGCATGGACCCCAGTATGACAGGGCATGGACTCCAGTACAACAGGGCAAGGACCCCAGTATGACAGGGCAGGGATCCCAGTACAAGAGGGCAAGGACCCCAGTACAAGAGGGCATGGACCCCAGTATGACAGGGCATGGACCCCAGTACAAGAGGGCAAGGACCCCAGTACAAGAGGGCATGGACCCCAGTACAACACAGCATGCACAGCTCAGGGGGTGAGGGGCACTGGGCATGCGAAGGGGCTGTGGGACCCATGGCCAGACCCATGGCCAGGGATGGGTGGGGGGAGATGGGCATCATCCCCCTCAGGGCAGTGACTGGCTGCAGCCCAGGCAGGTGGGATCAGCCTGGGGAGAACCTTGGAAAGGAGGGCAGGGTGCTGAGCCCTCTGGGTGCTGAACATGCTGGATGCTGAGTCCCCTGGGTGCCGAGCCCTCTGGGTGCTGAGCTCAACAACTCCTTCACCCCTCTCCCCACGTCTCAGAGCAGGATGGGGTGCAGGGGACAACCTGAGGAGCCTCTCTCACTTCTACCCCATGCAGCAAAGCTCATGAGAGGTCACAGCATCAACCCCTTGGGAACTCCTGCCTCCAGAGAAGCCCTGAAGGTCCAGGGACACCTAGCAGGAGACCAGCTGCCAGAGCAAGCATGACCACCACTGGCTGGAGAGGGGATATCCAAGGTGAGGGGATGAGCCTGTAGGAATGGGGACAGAGGTAGGACCTCCAGAGGAAGATGATGAAGCAGTGGGCTCCTGCCCTGTCTAGATCCCATCCAGGCTCTTCCCTTCCAGCTATGCCAGCTCTGCTCCTTCTCCCACCCAAAAACCTTCTACCCAAGCCAAAGCCAGTGCTGCCCTGGGCAGGGGTGGGAAGAGAAGCCAGAAACTGCCCCTGTGGCAGCAGGGAGTGGAGCCCAGGGACACTAACACATGGTCCTCAGTGCTGGAAGGTGCAGGATCCAGGTGACACAATGAAGGTGTCAGATGGAACCTTCCCCTGGTGATTGCTTTTGCTGCTGATTCCTGAGCTGCTTGTTCCAAGGCTTCCTCTCCTCTGGTCTCCTAGGCAGCAGTGGTCTCCCCATGCAGGACCAGCCAGTTCCTGCTCTCCTGCAGACCTCAACTGTGCAAGCCAAAGTAAATGGACTCAAAAGTGCCTTCTGCACCCATGCAAACCCTGATCCCTCAGTGGTGGCTTGGATGGATGCAAAGACAAAGGTCATGCCTTGCCCTGGGGCTGCTCCTCCTGCTTTTAATGACCTTGGCCTCATTTTACCTTTTTTCACAGACTCACAGAACTTTACAGATTGGAAGAGACCTAGAGATCATCCAGGCCAACCCCCCTGCTCCAGCAGGGGCACCCACAGCAGCTTGCCCAGGGTCACCTCCAGCTGCCGTGGCAATCTCTCCACACAAGGAGACTCGACAGCCTCTCTGCAAAGCCTGGGCCAGGGCTCCAACACACTCAAAGTAAAGAAATTCCTCCTTATGCTTAGATGGAACTTCCTATGGATGAGTTACCTCTTGTCCTGTCCCTGGCCACCACTGAACAGAGCCTGGCCTCGTCCTTCTGATCCCCACCCATGAAGTATTGATAAGCATTAATAAGATCCTTCCTCAGTCTTCTCCTCTCCAGGCTAACCAGCCCCAGCTCCCTCAGCCTTTCCCCAGAAGAGAGATGTTCTACTCCCCTAATCATTTTGTAGCCCTTTTCTGTGCCCTCTCCAGAAGTTCCCTGTCCTTCTTGAACTGGGGAGCCCAGAACTGGAGCCAGGACTCCAGATGTGGCCACAGTAGGGCAGAGTAGAGGGGCAGGAGAACCTCCCTGGACCTGCTGGTCACACTCTTCTTGATGCACCCCAAGAGACCAATGGCCTTCTTGTTCCTGAGGTCACACTGCTGGTTCATGGTGAACTGTCTGTCCACCAGCACTCCCAGGTCCATCTCCACAGAGCTGCTTTTCTGCAGCTCAACCCCTAACCTGTCCTGCTCCATGAGGTTATTCCTCCCCAGGTGCAGGACTCTCCACTTGCCCTTGTTGAACTCCATGAGGTTCCTCTCCCCCAGCTCTCAGCCTGTGCAGCTCTCCCTCAGTGGCAGCACAGCCTGACAGGGCTCACTACTGCTCCCAGTTCTGTACCATCAGCAAACTGACTGAGGGTTCACTCTGTGCCTTCATCCAGGTTAGTGATGAATACACTGAACTGGGCTGGACCCAGTACTGACTCCTGCCCCTTTTTTCCTGCTGACACCTCCTCAAGAGCCCACCCCTGGGTGGGTTATTATTGCTTGTGCAGGAAGGTCCCTGCACAAATTTGCAAGGTCCTATTTGCAAATGCCAGGTTGATGGGAAGCTCTCAAGGCCTGGCCAAGCCCTGGGGGGGTGGGTCCTGCTTTGCCAAAAGGTTAGGGGAGAAATCACCTCAGCTCAGCACAACCTCCCCCAGTGCTCCAGTCCCACATCTCCCTGGAAGACTTTTCTCTTGGAAATTCATTAAAAAAACCTATTGTTGGACAAAAAAACTCCCACCCAAGATCAAGAGAAGAGAAGAGAAGAACCACAAACCACCACCAGGAAAGTTTTCTGGAGTCTCTTAAAAAAAAAAGGGAAAGGGGGGAAAGAAAGGAAGCAGACTTTTCCCCAGGCCAGAATGGTGCTGATCTCTTGGCTACTTGCATAGTTGGTAGCAAAAATGTTGGCTACGTTGGGAGCCCCTGGAGCTGGGATGACCTGGGAGCCATCACACCCTGAGGGCTCACCACAGGGCTGGGTCAGTGCTCCTTGACCCTGCTGGCCCACGGCATCTCCAGCATGTCTCCGGCTGCATCCCGGCACGACGAGGTCCCACCACCAGCCTCGAGACATCACTGGTGCTTCCATATCCTCCCAGGCCCCATCCTGGCACGGTAATGCCTGGGGCCAGGCACCAGACAACGGTTCTCCTCTGGCAGAGGCTTAGATCATCTTCATGTTGAACTTCCTGGCTCCTCCTTGGCCGGTGGTGGTGGTGGGACCATCCACCTTGCGGAAGGAGTACTCCACCGAGAAGTTGTTCTTGTGCTGCCCTCGGCCCCGGCTCCAAACGAAGAGGAGGAGGAAGCAGAAGAGCACCACGCCCAGGAAGGTGATGCAACCCATGGCTGTGGAGACCAGGATGGTCTTGAGGTCTAAGGTAAACTTCAAGAAGACTTGCGTGTCGTTGTGGGAGGTGTCGTTGAAGTCGCTGAGGTACAAAGTCCGGTTGGCGTGGTGGGAGCCGTCGGCCGGGCGCCCCTTGACCGTCAAGGTGGCAAAGTAGGTGTCATTGCCTCCAGCGTTGCTGGCGATGCAGATGTAGGTGCCACTGTCCTGCACCTGGGCGAAACGGATCTCCAGGGTGCCCCCAGGCAGCACAGTCGCCCTCCCTGTGCTGCGGGTGGTGATCATGCGATGCTGGGGGGACACCCAGGAGATGGAAGGGTCTGGTTCTCCGTCTGCCCGACAAAGGAAGGACACGGATTGGCCTTCCCGGGCCGTCACGTGCTGCAGCTTCCGATCTCTTATCTTGGGCTTCTGGCAGGTGAAGTACTCGAAGAGCACCGAGTCCGGGAAGTCCCGCAGGGCATTGCCCTGGATTTCGGGTGGTGAGGAGCACATGGGTTGTTGCCCATCAAAGTTGAGGGTCTTCCTTCGTTGGAGGATCCAGAGCAGTCGGCAGTCGCAGGCCAGGGGGTTCCTGTCCACCCGCAGCGTCTCCAGCGTGTTGACGGAGTGGAAAGTGCTCTCCTCCAGTGTGGAGAGGAAGTTGCTGGAGAGGTTGAGCAGCCGGATTTGTCTCAGGCCAGAGAAAGCCTGTGGCTCCACGGACACCAAGAGAGCACCCACGATGTGGAGCTCCTGGAGTCGGATGAGGTCTTTAAAAGAGCCTTTCAGCACAGTGCTAATGGGGTTGTAGGACAGGTTCAGGTACCGGAGGTACACCAGGTTCCTCAAGGCAGCGGCGGGCACGGCTGTGATGTTGGTGTAGGTGATGGAGAGCGAGGTGAGGTTCAGGCCCTGGAAGCTGGTGGGGGAGATGTCTTCCAGCAGCGGCCAGTTGTCAATCTCCAGCTGCAGGAGGTTGTAGAGCTTCTTGAAGTTTTGATCCTCCAGCGCAGAGATGCTGAGGTGCCGGAGGCGCAGCACTTCCAGGTTCTGGAGGTAGGAGAGCGACTCAGCTGAGATAGAGGTCAGGTTGCACTTCTCAATGGTCAGCTGCTCCAGGCCCAGCAGCCCCGAGAACGCTCGCTGGGAGATGTACACCAAGTCATTATCACCCACCTCCAGGCTCTTCAGGTTCCGTAGGTCCTGGAACATGTAGTCCAGCAGGATGACGAGCTTGTTCTCACTGATGTCCAGGAGGGTGAGGTTGGTCAGCTTGGTGAAGACTCCTGGGGGGATGAGCTTGAGCTGGTTGCCCCGCAGCCGTAGGGTCTGCAGGTTGAAGAGGTTACTGAAGGCGCCTGGTTCCACATTGGAGATGATGTTCTCGCTGAAATCCAGCTCCTCCAGCAGAGGGTATGGGGAAAGGTCCCCTGGGTTCAGGCAGCGGATGCGGTTCTTGTTGAGCTCCAGGATCTTGGTCTCGGTGGGGATGCCCTCGGGGATGGCGGTGAGTCGCTTGCGGTGGCACACCACCGACTTGATCTGGGGGGCACACTCACAGCGGGCAGGGCAGGTCATCACCTGCCGGGGGCTCAGGAGGACCAGGTGGAGGACCAGGACCTGGAGCCAACATGTCATTGTGTAGAGCATGGTCTTATGGGCTCAATACCATTCTCCCATGCACCTGGAATGGAGAGAGATGCGGAGTCAGTGGTGAGACCGGGGGAGGTTGGCAAAGTCTTACCCAGCATCAGGTCATTGATCTGTGGGCTGAGACCACAAAATGCTCCCCAAACCACACCTAAAGGTGCTGATAACGTCCCAGGCCCACCAAGAAACCCTCTGAATCCCTTTCTTAGTATCTAGCATGTGACTCTCTGCCCTGGTGAGGCCACAGCTGGAGTCCCGGCTCCAGTTCTGGGCTCCCCAGTTCCAGACAGACAAGGAACTACTGGAGAGAGTCCATTGGAGGCTAGGAAGATGCTGAGGGCACTGGAGCAGCTCTGGCAGGAGGAAAGGCTGAGAGCCCTGGGGCTGCTTAGCCTGGAGAAGAGCAGCCCCAGAGGGGAGCTGCTCAATGCTGAGCAAGAGCTGAAGGCTGGGGGCAAGAGGCTGGGGCCAGACTCTGCCCAGTGGTGCCCAGGGCCAGGCCAAGGGGCACTGGGCACAGACTGGAAGCCAGGAGGTTGCAGCTGAGCAGGAGGAGAAGCTTGTTTGGTGTGAGGGTGTTGGAGCCCTGGCCCAGGCTTTGCAGAGAGGCTGTGGAGTCTCCTTGTGTGGAGAGATTGCCAAGGCAGCTGGAGGTGAGCCTGGGCAAGCTGCTGTGGGTGCCCCTGCTGGAGCAGGGGGTTGGACTGGTTGATCCCCAGAGGTCCCTTCCAACCCTCAGGATGCTGGGTCTCAGGGATTCCGTGACTCAGTGATCATGCCCTGTGCAAACGTGGGCTAAATAAGCCTCACTGCCTTCACACACCATTAGGAGCACAGGGGAACTGAGGCAGGAGGAGAGATTTGAGTGAGGAGCCACAGCTGCAGGTCCACACCTCAGCCTCTGCCCTGTCACAGGCTCACACCTGGCTCCACGCTGCTGACAGTGCACACAAAGGTGTAGGGACCACAAGCACGAGTGCTAAGAGAGGACACAGGACCTCCCAGAGCAGTGTAGGAGCAAAAGAGATGCAGCCAGAGGCCTTGCAAACTCATGACACAGATGAGCTGCCACATCCCTGCTACTCCCCGTGCTGCTGCAGTGAGCTTCCATATCTGGCAGCACAAACCCTTTCCAGACCCTGGCCTTGGTGAGGTCCCACACGATGGGTGATGCTCAGCTCTGCATGCAGGGGCTGCTCCTCCTGTCCCTGTCCCGAGTCCTCTAGGGGTGGAGATTAAAGCAGCCACGGGCACAATCTTCCCAGACAAAGGATTAACACAGCCTTGGGCTGCCCTGGCTGCCCTCCCAGCAGGGATTAGCACTTCTCTGCCGATTCTCCTTCTCTCTGCTTCCCTTTCCCTGCTCATGGCCTCTTCTGTGCCCCAAATCTGCCACCCTGCCTGCAACGCATCGCCCAGAGCCCTGCAAGCTCCTCAGTCCCCTTTCCCTAATGAAGTGCTGGCATTAACCTCATTAAGTGACAGAGCTGCTCAGTCAGGGTGCTGAGGAGTGTTTCAGGGACTGGTGAGACAATGGACAATTTGGGAGACAAGAAGGCCAACAGCATCCTGGCTTGGATCAGCACTAGGGTGACAGCAGGACTAGGGCAGGGATTGGCCTCCTGGGCTGGGGACTGGGGAGGTCACACCTTGAGTCCTGGGGTCAGTTTTGGGCTCCTCACTCCCAGAAGGACACTGAGGTGCTGGAGTGTGTCCAGAGAAGGGCAGGGAAGGTGGGGAAGGGCATAGAGCACAAGTGTTGTGAGGAGCAGCTGAGGGAACTGGGCTTGCTTAGCCTGGAGAAGAGGAGGCTCAGGGGAGACCTTCTCACTCTCTACAACTCCCTGAGAGGAGGCTGGAGCCAGGTGGGGGTTGGGCTCTTCTCCCAAGGAACAAGTGCTAGGACAAGAGGAAACAGCCTCAAGTTGTGCCAGGGGAGGTTGGACATCAGGCAGAATGTCTTCACTGGAAGGGCTGTCAAGCTGACACAAGGCTGGCACAAGCCAGGATGCTCTTGGCCTTCTTGGCTGCCTGGGCACTCTGCTGCCTCCTCCTCAGCCACTGCCCACCAACCCTCCCAGGTCCTTTTCCTCTAGCAGCTTTCCAGCCACTTTGCCCCAAGCCTGGAGTGTTCATGGGTTTGTTGTGAGCCAAGAGCAGAAGGGGTGATGGACAGGAGGGCAGAGCACCCCTCCCTTCAGCTGCTCTCTGGTGACACCCTCTACCCCTGCTCCAGCCCTCCCCACCCCACCCCAGTCCTGCTCCTCCCAGTGGAACTCTCCTGTCCATGGGCCATGTTCCCACAGACACAGACCTCTGCCTTTGCTCTTTTCCCTGTTTCCAACAGCACATCCAGCCTCATGACTTGAAGGGGCAGAAGGGGGAGCATCACCTCCACAGCACTGGGACAAACTGGTGTGCAGTACCCAAGGCTGGCTCCAGCCCCTCCTGCCTTTGGAGATGCCCATGCCATGGCTTCAGTGAGTGACTCAGGACTGTTTTGCCCAAGGCCCCCACACGTGGTCCCTTCTGTCCCTCTGGGTGCAGCAGGGACTTCAAACATGCCCCTCAGAGCTCAGGAGGACATGGTGGAGGGGACAGGCCAGGCCAGCAGTCCATGATGTCAGTGGCTCCTCAAGCCCATCTTGATGTCACTGCATGTCCTCATTGCCCAAAAGCTTCCAAAAAGGCTGAACTTAAGGTGGTGGTGCTTGGTTTAAGGGGAACAGGGACTCATCACCAGGAGAGCTAGTGGGAGCTGCTGGGCAAGCTCACAGCAGGGAAAGGACATGCCACCATGTGCCATCCCCCATCCCTGCCCCTTTGCTAAGGGACACTGGAGAGGAGAGAGCAGCCTGGGATGATGGGGCAGGATATGGGGGTGCTGAGCCATCCTCTGCCTCCTACCAAGTTGCCACTTTTGGGCTGGAACCAAACCTTCCAGCCCCTCTCCTCCCAAAACTCCTCTCCTAGAGCATGACAGCCCCACAGTGCTCCCCAAAGCCCCCAGCTGCACCCTGTGCCTCAAGCTCAGCCCAGTTGGCTCCATCCCTTGCTCTGCAGTTGCACCTCAGCATTGGGCTGGCTTGGCAGGCCAGAGAAGAAGGAGCCTGAAGGTTTTGCTGTGCTCCTGTTGCCTGTCCTCCTCTGCACTTGGCTCAGAGCAGCCCTGTCCTGGGGTCAGCACTGCTGGGATGAGGGATGGGGAACCTGGACCCCCCCTGCCCTCTGAGAGAGGTGGCACTGATGGAATGAGGACAGCAGGAGCTGGCCCATCCCAGCACCTCCTGCACCACAGGTCCACCATGCTGATGAAGGCCACCAAAGGCCACCTTCCCTCTTGTCCCCAGGGGGCTGGCAGCTGGGAACAGCCTCAGGGGACTCAAGGGGCTCCCAACCTTCTCTGTGCCCACAGCAGAAGGGAAGGATGTGATCTCCACAGCTAACTCCCTGCCCTCATCCTATTATCCAAGCTGAGCAATTCTCTGGCAACAAACTCACTGCCTGGTGCAACTGAGGAGCTGCAGGAGATTATCTTCTGGTCTTTGGCTTAATTTAGCCACATTTCCCCATTTCCCTTTTTCTTCCAAGGACCCAAACCCAGAGAAATGTTAGCACAGCCACAGGGAGAGGAGGAAGAGCCAGGGGAGCTGTGGGGTGGGACTGGAGACCCCACTGCTGCCCCCACCACACCTCCCAGCCCCCTCCTCCTCCCTCACCAGCCATTCACCTCCTGTCTCCAGCACTGCTCAGGCTTCCCCCATTGCACCCAATCCCTATCTCTTCCTCACCCTCCCCCCCACAATATCCAGCAACCAGAGGTTCCCAAATGCCACCTGGGCACTGGAAGGGGGATGGAGGAGGAGCTGCTTGGCAGCCTCTGCCTTCAAGAAGGCTGCTCACAGCTGTGCCAAGAGCCATTTTGTCATCAGCTCTGCCTGCCTGGAGGCCTTGGGAACCTGAGCTGGCCCTGGGGTGGGGGGGGTGGTGAGATGGCTTCACCTGGACCCCCTCTTTCAGAAGGCTCTGCTCCTTCTCTGCCCTGGGGCTGGATGGGAAGGATGAGCCCAGGCACCACCTGCACACCCACAGGGAAACAGTCACACTTTCTGGGTTCATTTAGTGCCTCCACACTAAACACACACCCTCAAGCCCTGCTGCCAGGCTAATGATCTCCCATGTTTGGCCAGATCCTGTGCTCATCATCCCCAGGGGCTGGGGGTAGAGGGATGGATCTGGTCCCTTCCCTGCCCATGGTCTCTGTGCCAAGGCAGCCTGTGAGCCCAGCAACTCTCTGCCCTCTTCATTATGGATGAGCCCAAGGTAACCATACTCCACTTTTGGTTACTCCTGTGGCCACCTGATCCTCTAAGCACAGGTAGGAACCTGCTGGCATTGCTCTACCTGGCAGCTGGGGAGCAGGAGCCACAGCCCTGGGCTCTCCTTCCCACTCTGCAGTCAGAGCCACTTCTGCTGCCCCACAGCCCCCACCCATGGGTGTGCTGGTGGAGCCAGGCATGGTCCCAACACCTTCAGCAACCCACAGAGGGAGGATTTACAGGTGCTGGATGAGCTCCCTCCCAGCAAACTCAGGTGGACACAGGCTCCAGAGCAAGGACCTGAGGTTAGCTCTGTCCCTGCAGGTCTCTGCCTGCTCCAGGACATCTGCCAGAAGCCATCCCAGCTATGGAGATCCTGGATCCCCTTCAGTGACAACTGGGGCCCCATGGTCCCTGCCTGGCCTGGGGAAAAGCCAAGCCCAGAGCAGAGCCAAGCTGAGCAGCACCATTTATTAATAGCTCCTCACTCTGATAGCACAACCTTCTCCAGGGCTCCTCTGCCCCCTGGGGACCCAGGCCAATTAAGCCTCTACTGGAAGGCCTAGATTGAAGTTCTTCTTCACATTTAATTTACTGTTAAAAATAACAAAGCCTCTGTGTGCAGGGCCTAGGAAATGGAGCCAGGGAAGCCCAAGGCTGCAGCAAAGAGGGGGTAAGGAGAGCAGAACATCCCTGGCCACTTCTGAGCTCCTTCCTTCCTTCCCTCCCTCCCTCCCTGCCAGGACATGTGGTCACTGAGCCTCTGCTGTCCCAGCCACCAGCAGCATGGTGCTTCCAAGCAGGCAGAGGTCAGAGCAAGGAGGAGCCCTTGTTCTCTCACCACCAGGCTCTTGGCTGCTCAGCCACTTGCTGACCCAGCTTCCAGATGAGTTTTTGCTCCTTCACACCACCACTTCCTAGAGAAAAGGTGCCAAGGTCTCTTCCACCTCCTTCAAATGGCTCCTGCTTTGGTGGCACAGCCAACTCCTCCAAGAGCACTTGCTCCTCAGCTGCCACTTCTCCCCTTTGCTGCCCACAGACCAGAAATGAGCTCAGGTTGACATTTCCAAGGTTGACATTTCCAGGCTCCCCTGTTCTGATCTCATGCAAGTACAAACACTTCAGTCAAAGCAACATCTTGTTTCATTCCTACATTGGCTTGGAAGGTGCAAGATGCTCCTGCTGGGAGCTTCTCCTTCAAGGATCTCACTGCTGCTGCTGGAGGCCAAGCCTGTGTCACCTCCTCCTTCCTGGGCTCTGCCTGGGGAAGCCAGGAGGAGCATCAAGGGGAGGCTCTGTGCTGGGGGTATGGATCCTGCTCTACTCTTCCAGGAGGTGCAGAGGACCCCAAGGGTGGGTGGAGAGCCCTAAGGAGGGAGGGAGGGAGCAAATGGGGCAGAAAGTGATGCTAGAACCATCACTGTGGACAGGCTCATCCCTAAAATCAGGGTGATAACATCAGAGGTGCCAGCGAGGTGGCAGTGCCAGCAGCTCCTGCCAGCACATCCCAAACTTGGCACGAGACAGGAGAGAGCTCCTCCAGCCACCAACAGCAGCCAAATGCTTCTGGAAACACCCTGAGTGATGCCCAGGCACTGCTGCCCACCCAAGAGTCCACAGCCAGCCCTGCCCTGGCAGCCAAGTGGCACAGCTGCCCTCAGGCCCTGTGCCAGGCTCCTGACAGCAGCTCTCCAGAGAAGGCAACATCACCCCCAGCTCTGCCATGCTCACCAGGGTGAAGGTATCACCATCCCCAGCTCTGCCATGCTCACCAGGGCTGAAGGCAACACTACCCCCAGCTCTGCCATGCTCACTGGGGTGAAGGCAACACCATCCCCAGCTCTGCTATGCTCACTGGGGTGAAGGCAACATCACCCCCAGCTCTGCCATGCTCACTGGGGTGAAGGCAACACCATCCCCAGCTCTGCTATGCTCACTGGGGTGAAGGTAACACCATCTCCAGCTCTGCCATGCTCACCAGGGGTGAAGGCAGCTCTGCCATGCTCACTGGGGTGAAGGCAACACCACCCCCAGCTCTGCCACCCTCACCAGGGGTTGCAGGTAACACAGGATGCCTGGAGCCAGAGCTGCCACAGGACAGAGATCTTCAAGACCAGAAAAGGAGCCCAGCTCTCCAGTCCTGTCCCAAAGCCTGTCCAGATGTCTGCTCCTCCTCCCCTGCTGGAAATCCCTGAGCCTCCAATGACACCTTGCAACTAGGAGAAAACAAAGCCACTCAGATATGGCTTTTGAGCTGCAAAGGGAGAAAACCAAGGCCCTGGGAAGTCTGCTTCATCCTCAGCTCTCACTGGTGCTGCTGCTGCCATTGACCTGAGGCACCTATGGGGTGACCTGGGTCCCTGCTGGGACTTTTAGGCATTTCTCATTGCTGCCAGAGCAAACCTCCACCCCTGAATGGGAACTCAGGGACTGAGCTGTGGTTCTCCAGGCACCACTGTGGGAGCCTCTGCCCACAGCACTGTGTAGTTCCCAGGGACATTTGCTGGGGGCACTGAGTTGGGGACTGAAGGTGACCTGGGTTGCTCAACATCTCCATGGCTTCTTGTGCCATGACCCAAAACCACACCTGTGGCTCCTGCAGCTTTGCTTCACCCATTGCCTCCAGCCTGGTTTGTGACCCCACTGAGCTTGGAAAAGTCCCAGACAAGACCAGAGGGCACTGGGGGGGAGGATGGAGGTGATAGGGAGGAGCTGAAGGGGGCATCCCCAGGTCCTTCCTTGGCTCTGGTGGTGACACCAGCAGGTTTGTCCCTCTGCCTAGGGCAGGAGAAACAACCCAGCTTCTGCTGGGGAGAGGAGAAGATTAAATGGGAGCTGAGGCATAACCAAAGAGGCAGGAAATTGGGAGGGTCAGAGGAGGCCAGTGATGTCCCTGTGGCTCCCTCTGATGAGGATCTAGTGATCAGGCAATTAGCAAACCAAGCATCAGAATGATCCAGTTGAAACAAGGAGGAGGAGGAGGAGGAGAAGTAGGAGAGAGCTGGGGGTAGGAAAGAAGGAAATCAATCACCAGACCTAATGGAGAATTATCTAGCAAAGAGTTATTCCTAATCCCATCAGAATCTGCCTGGGAAATAAATTCTCCTGGCTCTGCTACTCTTGATGTACCCAGAGCATGTTTTTCTGGGTCAGTTCATTTCCCAGCAAAGGGAGGAACAGGCAGGAAGCTAGAGCTGGAGGAGCAGAGGGGAGAACTGAAGGGGCAGCTCCAGGAGAGCACCCAGCAAGCTCTGTGGCCCCACACACCCTGGTGGCTCCTGCCTCCAGCACCTGGTGCATGCCCCAAGACTGGGGCTCCCCAGAGCAGCAGGCAGCTGAGTGACTGCACTCAACAGCCACAGCAGAGGCCAGCAGCAGGGCTGGGATGTGTGGTGGTCATGGTCCTGGTAGTTCCCCTTGTGGTCCTTCTGGAGGATGCTCAAAGAGAAGCAGATCTTCCTGACATCTCAGAGATAGGGGGAGAGGAAAGCACGAGGAGAAAGGTCTGTGTGAGGAGACAGGCTCCTGCTGGGTCACTGCAGAACGTGTCCCCAGGCATGACTTGGAGGAGCTGCTTGAGAAACAGGAAAGCTTTCCACAGAAGGGAGTTATTTTGGTGACTGGCAGCTGCTGCATCTCACTCATCTCCTCCTGCTCAACAGCCCCAGGCCTCAGGGCCAGCTGAGATGATGTTGGAGCAGCAAGACCATGTGAGCTTTTGGTGGAGGCAGGATTGACCCTTTCTACCCAGCAAAAAGCAGGACTAACATGTTCCTGGAGCCATCTTCCCACCCCATGATCCCATCCTGAGCCCCAGCTGAGTCCTCAACAGCCATGACCACAGGGCTTTCCACTTCCCTGCCCCGTGGGAGCTCCCAGCCCTCATAAGCATTGTGAAAACCCAGGAAGGAGGATTCCCTAATGAGCTGAGATGCCAAGGAGACAACTCCAAAGAAGCCACCAAGCTTATTTTTAGAGCCAACCTTATGATTCCTGAGCACGTGGCCCAGGCAGTGCTGAGCAGGCAGCCACAGATTGGCCACAATCTGCTTTGCTCCTTGATAGACATCTTGTCTGAATCTCTATCTCCACAAGCTGCTCCCAGAGGAGAAGACATTTAGATACAACCACAAGGTACACCATTTCTAAAAGGTCACTGTGTGTACTAGGGAAGGAGGTGCAGAAGCCACTCAGCAGCAACAGGGGCTTTGGGGAGGTATTTAATATTCCAAGAGCATCTTCATCTCTCCACCAAGGTGAAAACTCCTCTAAGATGAGGGGAGGAGAAGCAGGACAGGACACCTCCTATTTTGACCCAAGCAGTTGGGCTCAACCATCAGCTAGATCTGCACCTTCACTGCTCCTGGGAAACATTGGCTTCCCTGTCCCAGACCCCAACAGCTTCAGGAACCACCCAGGAACTAAGGCTGAGCTTGGCTCCTCATCTGCAGCTGCATCCAAAGCAGCTTTGCTGCCAGAGAGCTGCTCCATACAGAGTGGGGAAGGAGAGGCTGGAGAGCAGGCAGCAGAAAGGGGGCTAGGAGGTTTGGCTGATGCCAAGTTGGCTCTGAGTCAGCAGTGAGCCCTGGCAGCCAAAAGGGTCCCCAGGGGCCTGGGGTGCATCCAGCACTGCACTGATAGCAATGGAGAGAGGTGCTAGTCCCACTCTGCTCTGGGCTGCTGGGGCCTCTCCTGCACTATTGGGTGCACTTTGGGCACCACAAGACAAGAAGGAGCTCAAGTTGTTAGAGAACATCCAGAGGAGGCCAGAAAGATGGGGAAGGGTCTGGAGGAGAAGCCATGTGAGGAATGGCTGAAGCCACTTGGGTCTGTTCAGCCTGGAGAAGAGGAGGCTGATTATTAAATGAAAGAGAGGAATTTGCTCCTTATAGAATCACAGAGTGAATAAGGTTGGAAGAGACCTTCCAGTCATCAAGTCCAACCATCAACCTACCACTGCCACCTAAAACTATGTCCCTAAGACTAAACCAAGTCCCTAAGTAGCACATCTAGATGTTTTCTGAACCCCTCCAGGGATGGTGACTCCACCATTGCCCTGGGCAGCCAGGGCCAATGCCTAACAACACTTTCAGTGAAGAAATTGTTCCTGATATCTAGTCTAAACCTCCCCTGGTGCAAGTTGAGGCCATACAGGCCTTCTCCTGCAGCTTCTTCCCCCTCCTTCCTCCCAGGGTGTGTGGCTGCTTTAGGACCTCAGCATTTAGCTCTTGCACCACAGCTACCAAACCACAGCCTGGGAGCAAGACCTGGGTGGAGCAGAGCACCAAAGCCAGCATGTCCCCCTTGGCTGGAGCCATGTGGAAGGGGATGGAAGGAGGAAAACAGAACCTTTTCAAGCAGGACAAAGCAGAGGCTGAGCTGGGGACAACTCCACACTGTTCCCTCCTTGCTAGGAGCACCCATGTTCTGCAGAGACATCCCCCAAAGGGGTTCCCAAGCAGCAGGGAGAAGCCAGGTGCCCCCTGGCCATGTGAAGGAAGCCTGTGCCTGCCATGGCTGCTCTCCCCCAGGCAGCTCTGTAATAAATGAAGTGCAGGAGCAGGATGATTAATAATCATAACAGAAAAGCATATGCTGGAGTTTGCCACCTTTCAGAAAGCTGAGTGATGCTGCTGCTGCTGCTTGGGGGTGTGTGAAGCACTAGGGCTGGTACCCACCAGTGCCACCTCCTCCCCAGCCCCAGCCCCAGTGTGGCCAGCAGCACCCAGCACAGCCCTCCCCAGCTCCAGTCTGGTCAGCAGCACCCACTACAGCCCTCCCCAGCTCCAGACTGGTCAGCAGCACCCAGCACAGCCCTCCCCAGCCCCAGAGTGGCCAGCAGCCCCCACTACAGCTCTCCCCAGCCCCAGACTGCTCAGCAGCACCCACTACAGCCCTCCCCAGCCCCAGACTGGAGAGCGGAACCCACTCC
>VWZX01002915.1:0-79935 GCA_013399015.1 Galbula dea | reverse complement strand
TGGCCAGCAGCACCCACTACAGCCCTCCCCAGCCCCAGTCTGGCCAGCAGCCCCCAGTACAGCCCTCCCCAGCCCCAGACTGGCCAGCAGCACCCAGTACAGCCCTCCCCAGCCCCAGTCTGGCCAGCAGCCCCCAGTACAGCCCTCCCCAGCCCCAGACTGGCCAGCAGCACCCAGTACAGCCCTCCCCAGCCCCAGTCTGGCCAGCAGCCCCCAGTACAGCCCTCCCCAGCCCCAGACTGGCCAGCAGCACCCAGTACAGCCCTCCCCAGCCCCAGTCTGGCCAGCAGCCCCCAGTACAGCCCTCCCCAGCCCCAGTGCCAACTGCTCCCCTGCAGTCTTTGCCCCAGTGAATGACCTCATTAATCTGCCTGCTCTCCCTTGCCAGCCTTCCTTAGATCTGGTCGTTCATTAAGCTCAGCCTCTGGGTGATGCTGGCCCCAGCTCCTCAGGGGCTGACCCAGAAATCACATCCTGATGGATGCCTCCAGCTGCCAGTGCTGGACCTCTGATGGCCAAGTCAACTCCTAAGCCCTTACCTGGAACGTGGTGGCATCTACAAGCCTGGTCTCCAGCAGCACTGTGGTGCCAAGGCACAGCTCCAGATGAAGTCAGGGCAGTCCCAGCCAGCTCCCCAAAGCTCCTGGGCAAAGGACAGCCCTTTGCAGGCTTGACCCTCAGAAAGGAGCCTGTTCCTGAGGGCTCAACCCCATAAAGTGCCTTCAGCCATGGCAGGGCTGAGCCCAGCTTCCCTTTGGAGCAGGAGCCTGCAGCCCTGGGGCCAGCTGCTGCCAGCCCACGGGCACTGCTTCAGTCAGGAGGCTTTCACTGAAGCTGATGGCTGTGGACTCGTGGGCAGGATGAACAGACTGACAGGCCAGACTGACAGACAGATGTCTGCTCTGAGGACAGCCAGGGCAGGAGAGGCAGCCAGGGCTGGAAAACAACCCAGTCCTGGCAGGATTGCTCAGCTTTCTGCAGGAAAACACACTCAGAGCTCTGTGAGCAAAGCTCTGTGGGTGCAGAGGTGCAGAGAGGGAGCTGCTGATCCATTGGGAAGCTGCTCAGAATGGGAGTCCAAGGCAAGGAGAGTGCAGAGCAAGAAGCCTTCTCTCCACCCTTCAGCTCTGCTCAGCATCAATCCTGCACCAAATTCATTGCCTAGGTTCTGTCTACAGCTGCTGCCTTGGGAATGTTGTTGCCATCCCAGCTATCATGGCAGGAGCAGGGAGCAAAGAAAGCAAAATGCCATTCCATGGAGGAAAGAACACTTGACATCCAACCTCCACCTCCTCCTGCCAGGCAGAAGAGAGAGCAACCCCTGCCTGCAACAAACCCCTGGGAGGGGAGGGGGCTGATGACTTATCCCAGCCCTGCCTGAGCCCCACAGGGAGCAGATCCCTCCTGGCCTCCCTGCTCAGGTTTCAGAGGGGGTCAGCCAGGTCCCTTCACCACCCCCACATCTCCTCCAGGCTGGAGATCACACCAAGTGGTGACATTTGGAGAGAGACATGCTGGCTGGGGCATCAGCTGTGGCTGTGGGATCAGGAGAGCATCTCCCTTCCCATGAGAGGTTTCCCCAAGCTCAGAAGTCTCCATGGGGGAAGGGGATGTCAGGGCCATACTGCTGAACCCTCTGTCTGCCATCTCAACAGCAGAACAAGGGCAAAGCCTCCAGAGCTCCTCTCCCAGGATGGAGCTGGTGGACTTCCAAATCCCATCCAAACCCTGAACCACTGCTCTTCAAACCAATGCTGCACATACACTCTAGTGTGGCCACAGCTCAGGTCCCTGCTGCTGTCTGGAGACAGGATCAGAGCTTTACACCCCTGAGCTTCACATCACATCCTCACTTGAGTTACTTCTTGCTCGTTGTGGAGTCATGGCACCAGCCAGGAGACTTCTCAGCAGTTACTAATCCCCCTCTGCCCTGCCCTGATGAGGCTACAGCTGGAGTCCTGGCTCCAGTTCTGGGCTCCCCACTTCCAGAGAGACAAGGAACTACTGGAGAGAGTCCAGCAGAGGCTAGGAGATGCTGAGGGCACTGGAGCAGCTCTGGCAGGAGGAAAGGCTGAGAGCCCTGGGGCTGCTTAGCCTGGAGAAGAGCAGCCCCAGAGGGGAGCTGCTCAATGCCCAGCAAGAGCTGAAGGTTGGGAGCAAGAGGCTGGGGCCAGGCTCTGATCAGTGGTGCCCAGGGCCAGGCCAAGGGGCACTGGGCACAAAGTGGAAGCCAGGAGGAGAAACCTGGTTTGTTGTGAGGGTGTTGGAGCCCTGGCCCAGGCTTTGCAGAGAGGCTGTGGAGTCTCCTTGTGTGGAGAGATTGCCAAGGCAGCTGGAGGTGACCCTGGGCAAGCTGCTGTGGGTGCCCTGCTGGAGCAGGGGTTTGGACTGGGTGATCCCCAGAGCTCCCTTCCCACCCCATCCATGCTGGGATTTGGGGATACATGGGCCAAACCTCCACACTGACTGCTCCATGCTGTTAAAGGAGAATGGGAACAAGCAGGGAGCTGATGCCACAAAACAGGGATGGCCATGAGCTAAAAAGGAGCTGGATTTTGATCCCCACAGTGCACAACTGCCATGGGGTACCAGGGCAGTGATGATGCTGACTCCTCTCTCCCCACTCATGCCCAGGGAGCACTCACCATTCCATAGGTCCAGGGCTGCACCAACATCTGGGTCTGCTGTGGCATCTGAGAGCAGGGGTGTTCAAACAGCAAAGGGTCCAGCACAGCTTGCTTCAGCTCCTCTGGATGAAACAGCACAAGGAGACAACTGAAAATCATCTTTCCACAGTGTCCAAAACACAAATCCCAATGAAATGGCTGCAAAGCCCAAGGACTTGACACACAGGTAACCTCCAGAAACCTCATCCCTTCATCCTGTCCTCTCCCACACTCCCTGTCTGCTGTTGGAGATGCACACCCAGACAATCTGGGACTGAGCCCAGGGTCTGGCCAGCCTAGCATCCAGGATAGCAGAGCAGGGAGCAGTAAGCCAGAGACTTTTACTCATTAGTGTAATTAACATCAGACTCCCCAGCAGGTCAGGCTTCCATGTGACCTTTACTTATTGAAAGATGAACAACTGAAATGGATAAATGTGATGCAGGGAGAGCCACAGGCTGCTCCACTGAAACCCTCAGGGAAATCTCTCACTGACCTGCCCCCAAAAGAGCATCTTTCTGCTCCAATAAATGGGAGAAATGGGATAACCATCAAGGAAAGAGGAAAAATTCAGCTCTATTTACCCACAGCAGCAGCCCAGCAGGGACATGGTGTCTCCTGGCTGCTGGGGGGGCAGCAGGGGCACAACCAGAAATGACCCAAGGGAGAGAACTGGAGAGATGGGGCAGAGCTGGTAAAAAATGAAACAGGAAAACAGATCTAGTTTGTAAGGGTCTGGAGAGTGGGAAGTCACTGAGATGGGGCCAGAGAAGCTGGAGCCCACTGGCACAGGACTGAGCCCAGGATGGAGTGGTCCCTGCCCTGGGGATGGCTCTACCTCTGTGTCCCAGCATGAACCAGAACTCCCAGACCAGCAACAGCCACGAGCCAGCCAGAACCTCAGGGCAAACACCTGGCAGGGATGCCAGGAGTCAGAGAAGCACCATGGTTGGAAAAGCCCTCTGAGATCATGGAATCCAACCATCCACCACCCACCCAACACTGCCATGCTCACCACTGAACCATGGCCCCAAGCACCACATCTCCATGGGTTTTGATGGTGATTCCACCACCCTCCTAGGCAGCCTAGGCCAATGCCTGATAACCCTCTCAGTGAAGAAATCCTTCCTAATATCCAACCTAAACCTTCCCTGGTGCAACCTGAGGCTGTTGCCTCTTGACCTACCACTCATTACTTGGCAGAAGAGCCCAACCCCCACCTGGCTCCAGCCTCCTCTCAGGGAGTTGCAGAGTTAGCCAGAAGGTCTCCCCTGAGCCTCCTCTTCTCCAGGCTAACCAAGCCCAGTTCCCTCAGCTGCTCCTCACAACACTTGTGCTCTAGACCCTTCCCCACCTTCCCTGCCCTTTGCTGGATCCACTAGACCACATCCCCAGTTGCCACTGCAACAGTAAACAATTTGGACCTGGCTTTGCAGTGCTTCTCTGATGTTGGTGCAGGGCTGAGCAAAGGCAGTGATGCCAAACCCCAGGGGGACACTCCCTAGGCTGGAAATGGCTTTGCCACAAGACTGGTGCTTGATGAAACCAGTGACCCTGAGGGTACAAGAGAAACCTCTCCCTGAACTCAGGGTGGGAATGGTAGAGCCTCCAAAATGAACTCATGGGCCAACCAGTCACTGGGGCACTGGGCACAGCCAGGAGGGATATCCTGGATTGGGCATAGCCAGGAGGGATGCCCAGCAGTGGGAACAGCCAGGAGGGATGTCCTGGATTGGACACATCCAGGAGGGATGCCCAGCAGTGGACACATCCAGAAGGGATGCTCAGCATTTGGCACAGCCAGGAATGCCCAGCAGTGGGCACAGCCAGGAGGGATGCTCAGCATTTGGCACAGCCATGAGGGATGCCCAGCAGTGGGAACAGCCAGGAGGGGTGTCCTGGACTGGACACATCCAGGAGGGATGCCTAGCAGTGGACACAGCCAGTAGGGATGTTCTGGATTTGGCACAGCCAGGAGGGATGCCCAGCACTGGGCACAGCCAGGAGGGATGTCCTGGATTGGACACATCCAGGAGGGATGCCCTGGATTGGGCACAGCCAGGAGGGATGCCCAGCAGTGGACACATCCAGAAGGGATGCTCAGCATTTGGCACAGCCAGGAATGCCCAGCAGTGGGCACAGCCAGGAGGGATGTTCTGGATTTGACACAGCTAGGAGGGATGATGTCCAGCAGTGGGCACAGCCAGGAGGGATGCTCAGCAGTGGACACAGCCAGGAGGGATGCTCAGCACCATGAGCTCCACTTCCTTGGGTACAGACCAAAGGCTCCACCTCCACATCAGCCCTGAGCACAAAAAGCAGGGTTATTTTTTCCCCTCTCCATTTGTCACACTTAGTTACTGTTCCTGCTTACCAAAAAAGGTCACAATTTAGATCTCATTTGTGTCACTTCATCTTCATTTTCCCCTTGCAGGGTCCTGCCTGTTTTCCATCCCCAATTAGTGTCCAATTACAGGGGCCCTGCTCTACCTCACCTTGCTGCTGTGATGGAAAGGAGAAGAGCCAGAGGTCCTGGCTGAGTGACCTCTCCAGGCTCTCCAGTGAGGAGCTGCCCTGTAGAAAGCTGACCTGAGAGCAGTCTTTTCCCTCTGGCAGCATGAAGGGAACCAGATGGACTTGTCTTCAAATGAGATTTAAATGGAAAAATACAAACTAGCTCATTCTGGAGAGAGTGAAGAGTTGGTGCCCAGCTGTCCTGAGCATGGGGAAGGTCAGAGCAGGTGACCCTCTAGAAAAAAGAGGACAGAAGCACCAACCACCCTCATGGTTTGCTCTTCCAGCCACACTGCCAAGGGCCAGGCCTGAAATGGCATCTAGGGCACAGCTTTGGGCACATAATGATCACACCTCCTGCTCCCCTGGCAGGGAAACAAAACCACTCAGCTAATTTGAGGTATTCAGAGTATCCACAAAGCAGAGTCACCCCAAGACTCAGCTGGTGGAGTTTGGCTGGGATGCTTGGCCAGAGTCACTCTGCTCAGCAGGACAATGCTCTGCAAATCCCTGCTGCTCACTGACCCTGAATAGCAACACAAAGACTACATTCAGGAGACCTTCTGAAGACTAGAAATGCCTTCCTGAGTCCTCCTGGATCCCACTTGGTCTAGCCATGGTCCATGTCCCCAGGCAGCACACAGCCATTACTCTGAGTTTGGTTATGACTGCCCCACAGCTCCACATTACAGCCAGAGCAGGGACAGAGGAGCTGCCCCACAGCATGCAGCCATCAACCCCCACCTCAATCATCTCAGCTTGCAAATGCACCCTCTCAGCCACCTGGACCACAAAAGGCATCCACATTGAGCAGGACAAGCAAGTGAGGCCCTGGGGGGAACTTTTCTGGAGATGCTAAGGTTGGGAGATGAGTCAGAGGTCAGACATGTCCCCATCCCACTGCAGATCCATGTTACTGCTGCATCCTTCCTCCTGCAGCTGCTTCCATCTGCTGTGTGAAGCAGCCACCATGTCTCCATGCTCCCAGCTCTGAAGCCAGCAGTGACTCCACCACCTCCATGGTGATGGGTTCCTCAAACCAAGGCAGGACCAGGACCAGCCCCACTGCCCAGGCTCACCCCAGGTCCCACATAACCTCCTCAGGTCTGCTAGAAGCATCTAGGTCCTACAACATGACAGGGGCAAACACACACAGAGCAGTGAGAGGGACAAGATTTATTTCAAATACTTCTTTTATTCTCCTCCTAGATATTTTCCCTCCTCCTTTCCAAGAACCTCTTTTCTTTCTCCTCATCTCCCTCCAGCAACAGGATCTGGGAGGAAGAATGAATATTTAATAGGAAAGGGTGGTGAGAAGAGGGAGACCCTAAGGCAAAGAGATCAAACATTGATCTGTTAAATAACTCCCATCATTATGAAAGCACATTTCAGGGAGAGGGAGGCACAGGAGGGACCACACAGCACTGGGCAGAGGCCATGATGCTGATCCTCAGGGTCTCAGCTCTCTCTTTTCTCCCTACCCTGTGGGCAGGATGGATGCTGAGCACGAGGGAGTGGCAGCCAGGGTGAATCCTGCTCAGAGGGACCACATCCTGCCACACCACATGCACTTGGCCATGGCTGAGGTGGGGCTGGGCATGCCAGACCCTCAGGAGGTCATCACATAGGCAAGGGGAAACCCTCCTGCTCTCCTTGTCCCTCTGCAGCATCTCAGAGCCGAGCTGTCCCCATCGCCTGGTCCTAGACCCACCCCCCCCCCTCCAGGCTCTGCAGGGACAGGGTTGATGCTGGCAGGGCCAAGGATGCCCAGCTCAGCCCCCGTGGTGCCTGGCCCTGCCTCCCCATCACACAGCTCGACCTAAATATAGTCTCTGGTTCTCTTTTCTTGCAGACACAACCAGTGCTCCGGGTAAAAGTCCTTTCCCATGAACTCACTGTTGCTTAATAAAGCACAAACCCTCAGAGACCTTAAATGCTGGAAGCTGTCATTTTAATTCTCACTGACACTTGCTCCTCTTCACTATATGGTATGTGGCTGCTGCTATTTTGGCTGGCACATAGGGAGCCCAAAGGAGGAGCCCCAGTGTTCCAGGTCTNTGATGGATGGGGCTGCAAACTGCAACCAAGCCCACAGTGCATGAAAAATTCAGGGGGAGGAAAGCAAGGGAAGAGTTGGGCTGAGCCAGACAGTGCAGGGAGGAGGAGGAGGGCACGTGCCAGGGCTGTGCTTGGCTTTGCTGCTTGGTAGGACAGATGCTGCTGCTGCTGCTGCTGCTGCTCCCCAGCCTGGTACCCAGGATCCTGGCTGCTGGGTGCCTACTCAGGTGCCAAGGCAGTGCTGCAGCCTGGGGATGGCAGCCCAAAGCCTTCCTGGTTATGTTTTGTTTCTTAACTCATCCACAGGGAAGCTGTTTGTCACAGTTTGCCCAAATTATCCACCCAAGACTCTGCTCTGGGGGATGGCACTTGGGGGGGAATTTGCTCCTGTCCTCTGAAGAGGGAAGGGCAGCACAGGGAGGGCTCTGCTCTCTGAGGACACTTCCCTGCCCTGGCCCCACATCCTCAGTCCCCATCTCCAACACCCCATGGCCATGGGGCACCCATGGGTCTGGCTACAGCCCTGAAGCATCATGATTAAAGCAGAGGGATCAAAAGGAGAAACCAGCACATTGCTGCTGACAGCTGCCTAGAGCCTGCTGCCAAGAGCTGAGTGATGGCTGTGGTCCAGCCCCCACCTTGCTCCTGCATCCCTGGAGCCACCAACCCTCGGGGAAGCATTTGCTTTGTCTTTCAAGGTAAACCTGAGATAAATTTCACAAACAGCCTCCCAGAAAAGCCAATTGATAATGTCTGAAGCCCAATCCATTTACCACCACAGCTGGGGAGCCAGAGCAGCTCTCAGCATCTGCTCCAAATGCTCCCCTGGGTTTTATTGCTTTCCTTCATCTCCTCTCCAATCTCTGCTCTGAAGGTTCCTGTCCTCACCTGTTCATTCTGGTGGTATTCCAGCACTCACCAATCATCCCTTCAGGCTCTGGTGGCACCTTGTTGGCAGCACCTTCTGCCCCCATGCTGCATCCCCTGCCTGGGGATGGGCAAGATGCTGTGTGATGCCTCCTCCACCCTCCTCAGACTACTCCATCAGCACTTTACAGCTGCAGACACAGACAGGCAGGAGGATTTTGGCTAGCTGAGAGCCTATGAACCTACAAATTCCAGCCTCCAGGCTACATCCACTCACAGACAGGGGTAAACTGAGGCAGGGGATGCCTGCTTTGTAGCCACCTGGTGATGGGCACAGCAGGGGACAAGCTCAAGGGTGACCTCGCTTGGCCCCAAGGGTCCTTTTGCTCTGGCATGTGGGGATTGGTGCTGGGGGAGATGCTGCTGGTGACAGGCATCCCACCAGGGCTGCCCACGCTGCAGGGAGCCGCAGGGGAATTACCACTGCCCACACAAAATGCTCCTGGCCACGTGCTTCACATTCCCACTGCTATTCCCAGGGCTCAGGCAGCAGCTTGCTCCTCTTCCAAGGATGCAACTCCAGCAACCCAGGTCCTTTGTGACCTCCTGCTCCTCATTGCACCTTCAGCTCTCTGTGAGAAGAGATGGGCTACCCACTCCCCTGTGAGATGCCTGGGGGGCAGGGGAGGGTGAAACAGTGGTGAGCTGGCAGCTAGGAGGTGAAAAAAGTCGAATCCAACGACATTAGTTGAAAGCCTTTAAATGGTGAGTGCAGACAGAGCCCTGGGGGTCCTGTCTGTCTGTCCCACCAGGCTTCAGATCCAGTGTTTCATTTGGGCTGTGCTGCTGCTCAGAGGGAAATGACAGTGATTAGGTTTGGCTCTTGGAGTGAGGGATGTGTTAGTTTGTGAGGCAGGGTTAACCCAGCTAATAAAACCAGACATTCTTGAGCTCCAAACACTAACAAAATACAGGAAAAGTGCCTCTGGCCCTGCTATCTTCAGTGATCTGCAGAAGCACATCCCCTGGGAAGGGCTGAACCTGGCAGCAGCAGGAGATGGGACAGGATCTGGTCATGCCTGGGACATGTCCTGGCTCTGCCACCGCTGAGAATCCCTTGCTCAGCCTGCTCCAGCTGCTTCTCACCCCAGGGATCAACACCAAGGGGCAGCCCAAGAAGGGCAAGATGCAACCCAACCCCCATTTCTCTGGTCCTCCAGCTCCCTCCTCCCAATGAAAGCAAAATCTGATGGCTTTTAAGCAAAAAAGAAAATCCCAACTCTTCCATGAAGCTGCCTTTTGCCTTCCTTGCTTTGCCTTTTGCTTCCCTGTGCTGGTGGGGAGAGGTTTGCTCCCTGCTCTCGGGGTTCTCTGGATATTTTGCTCTCTGGGCATTGTTGTGTTTGAGAATATCTTCCTCCAAGCTCAGCCCAGCCAAGGACCACAGGATAGGCTGCAGACATCCAGCCTCTGAAAACCATGACAAACATTGCAGGGCTCAGAAGTCACCTCTGCCTACTGCTCTGGCCAAAACTCACCAGAGATGACTAACAAGGTAGCCAAACTCATCAAAGCCCTCCCAGAGCTCCAGCAGCAACAGGCAGCACCTCTGCTCCCTCCCCTCAGCCTTAATGACCACCACAGAAACACCAAGGGTGATAAATACAAGAGCTCAAATTAAAGCAGCTCAGTCACTAGCTGTCAGACCAGCACCTTCCCAACACATCCTCAATTATTCTCCTAGAACATGTGCCATGGCCATTCCCTGGGGCTCAGAGGGGACAGGCAGCAGGCAGCTTCCCCCCCAGCCTCCATCCTGCAGCATAAGGGATGGCAAAGGGCAGAGCTTTGGGGTGCAAAGCCCCAAGCCCCTTCCCCAGGGGGTTATCTTGGGGTTCACCACCTGCATTTTGAAGGCCAGGAGGAGAATTTGGCCCTGGCTTTAAACAAACACATGGATACACTGCACTCAGCAGCTGTTGGGCTTGCTAGGAGCTGCTGGGTAACTGTTTCTTCAGGTTTTGGTGTAGTTTTTTAATGCTTTGTGATTTGATTGAGAGACTCAGTTACAGGAATGGGGCTGGACCTGGGTAAACCAGTGCCTACTGGGGTGGTCTGCTCCAGGCAGGGTTAGCAGCACATCCCCAGCTGGGGTGAGACCAGGCAGCACCATGCTGGCAGCCAAGATGAAACCACAAAACTAAGCAACCAGTGGGAGCTCTTTGAAAGTGCCAGGCTGGTCCTCCCTGAGCCACAAAACATTCACCAAGCATTGTTTAGCCTCGAGAAGAGAAGATTGAGAAGAGACCTCATAGCTGTCTCCAACATCCTCACAGGAGACAGTAGAGGGGCAGGGACCAATCTTCTTAACCTGGTGGATAGCAATAGGACTAGGAGGAACTAGCTGAAGTTGAGTCAAGGGATTGGCACAGCGGAGATTAAGAAAAGGTTCTTCACTCAGAGGGTGGTTGGGATCTGGAACAGCCTCTCCAGGGAACTGATCTCAGCACCAAGCCTGGCACAGTTCAAGAAGCATCTAGATAATGCTCTCAGGCACATGGGGTGATTCTTGGGGTGTCCTCTATGGGTTTAAGAGCTGAACTCAGTGATCCTACTGGGTCCCTTCCAGCTCACATAATACTATGATACTCTGATCCCTAACCCTGTCCCATCCTGGAGGTCCAGCCTACAGCAGATGCTCTTCACTCCGAAGGGACAGTCTCATGCTCTGGCTGCTGGATCCATGGACAGATCTGCTCTCAGCCTGTTTTGAAGGAGGTCTGCCTACTCCTGTTATCCCCTGCTCTCCTCTCCTTCCCAAACCCCCATCTCAGGGTAAGGCTAGGCAGCAATTTGGAGAGCAGCTGCTCTTCTGCAGTCGCTCCCTGGCGTGAACGCCATGGGAATTAGAGCACCTTTTGTCAGGTTTTAGCTCAATCCGCTTTGCAAGTGGATTAAGGAACTGGCACAAAAGTGCTCTGGATGGGGAGTAGGAAGAACCAGGCTGCTATTCCAGAATGGCAACGACAGGAGCTGCGTCTGCTGCCTGCTCCATTTCCCCGAGAAACACAACCCTGGTAACATTAGCATTTAAACCAACCCTGGGATTTTTGACAGGCAAAATCTGCCTAGCCCTAACATCAAGGATGCTGAGCGAAGCAGGCAGGCAGGGCCCTGGAGGGGTGAGGAAGGAGAACCTGCAGGACTAAGGGGGAAAACAGGAGTGACATGAGATGAGAGAATACCCTTCCTGCTGCCTGGTAATGATGAGACCTGTTTGGGTCTGCCAAGGAAAGGCTAGGAGGGGCTGGGTGCTGTGACCCTAGCTCTGTCAGCAGGGAGACTGCAGGTCCTGGGGCCGAAGGTGGGAGGATGGAGCAGAGGGACAGGAGGATGGAGCCAAGGGGCAGGAGGATAGAGGCGAGAGACAGGACAACGGAGGAGGACAGAGCCGAGGGGCAGCGGGACAGAGGAGGATGGAGCCGAAGGGCTGCAGGACTGAAGCCCAGGGGTGGGTATCAGTCTGGACCTCCCGGTGCAGCTCACCGCCTGCTTGAGGCCATTTAACCCCCCCAGTGCTAATCCCGCACGGGGGTCCCGCAGCCCTGCCCGTTACCTCAGTCGGAGCTGAGCCTCCTTTCCGCGGGCACCGGCCGGCGGCTGCGAGGAGCGGAGGGGCCTTGCAGCCCCGGGCGGTGACAGCCCTTGGGGGGCATCTTACAGGGTGCTAGAAGCAGGTGGAAGAGGAGGAAGGTGTCCTCGGGGGCGGCCACCTCCCGCACCCACGTGTGTGCTCTGCAGGGCTGTGCCTTCCCTGACCCGGCTGGCTCTGGTCCGGAACGGCACGGCACGACCCGGCAGCGTTCGCCATGCTCCCTCCCCGGGACCCCGCACTCACCGCTCGGCTCCGGCTCCTGAGATGCCCATGGCGCGGCACGGGCAGAGCCGCAGTCCTGGGGGTGGAAAGGCAGCTGCTCCGGTAGGACCCCGGCCCTGCCCCGGTGTGTTCTCAGTGGCTCCGGTCGGACCCCAGCGCGGCCCCGGTGTGTCCCCGGTGGCTCCGGTCGGACCCCGGCCCGGCCCCGGTGCGTCCCCGGTGGCTCCGGTCGGACCCCGGCCCGGCCCCGGTGCGTCCCCCGGGGGCAGCGGCGCCGCCTCTCGCCGCTGCCCGCCGAGCCGTGTCCGTGCGGCGGAGCGGGAGTGGGAGCCGCCCCCCGCCGGGGCTGAGCCGAGCCGAGCGGAACGGAACCGGGAGCGCGGGGGAGGGACGGGGACAGGGACGATGCGCGGCTCCGAGCTGCGCTGCGGGCGGAGGGGAAATGGGCAGAGCTCGCGGAGAAAGGCAGGGAGAGGGCACCTGGGGGTGGTCTCCTCCCTGCTTTAGCTGTACCCAATGGGGAAGGGTCCCCACACACAGCCTGGATTCCACCAGCCCTGCGATATCCTGTCTGAGGACCTTAGCCTCATGCCAGCATGCCCAGGTACCCCCACAGCACCCTGCTGGGGACCCTGACCACATGCCAGCATGCCCAGGTCCCACGCAGCAGCCTACTGGGGGCCCCGACCCCATGCCAGCATGCCCAGGTCCCACGCAGCAGCCTACTGGGGGTCCCGACCCCATGCCAGCATGCCTAGGTACCCCATATCAACCTGTCTGGGGACCCCCAGTCCCCTGCCAGCATGCCCAGGTACCCCACATCAACCTGTCTGGGGACCCCCACCCCACACCGGCGTGCCCAGATATCCACACAGCATCTTACCTGGGCTCCCTCAGCCTCACACCAACCTGCTTGCATCCCCCCACCCTATGTCACCCTGCTCTGGAACAGGGTCCAATTGCCTACCTCACTGTCAGCTCCTTCCTCCACACTGGAGGCTTACTCCATGGAGATGCTTATGGACCAACATGACCATTTCCCCCCTTATCCAACAGGGAAACTGGGACAAACAGCATCCTAAGCCCAGGAGTGAGCAGAGCCCCCACCCCAGCCAGGGTTCATGTCCCCACAGTGGGCTCTGTTGTCTCCTGTAGCAGTGCCAAGCTCATGGGCAGATACAGCAAGGCCAGGAAGAGACCAAACTCATAGGACCACAACGTGGTGCACCCCCATCCTGCATGGAGACAGTGCTCCCCATTGGCCATTCCTCCTTGGAGCTCTCTTCCTGGCCCCCTCCTGCAAACTCACTTGATTTGGTTAATTAGGCTTTGAGGATGAGAGAGACCAAGTCCCTCGTTAGGGCTGACTTCCTTCCAGGGCAGAGCTGTTGATCTCTGTTCACAGCTGCTTGGTCCAGGCTGATGTTAGCCTTACTGATCACAGAGCTTAGGGGCCATGAGCTGCTGAAATGGTCTGTCCTGTGTCCTTGATAGGTTGGGTGACAGCCTATGGGCATCACCCCAGTGATTCTGTTACACCTGACAGTGGTCCCCAGGTGAGGTTCAGCAGAGTTTCCTTCATTTTACAGCTGAGGAAACTGAGGGAATAAGTCAGGGCAGAGGAGCAGGGCATGGCATGGCACTGCCTCCCAGGCTCAGTCAGTGCCATGGGCTCTCCTGGTTGGTGCTCTTGCCTGAATCAGCTCTCTTTAGGCAGGATACTGCCAGGAGAAATGCTCCTGCTGCAGGAGAAACAGCTCTCCCAGCTTGGGTGTCTTAGTGCTTCCACTTGCACCTTCCAGTCCCTGCTGCAGCCCAGAACTCCTGCTGATGGAGGCTTCTGGCTGCCTCCTGCTGCTGCTTTGCTCTGGGATGTGGATTTATAATTTCATTGCAGGTACAAACATCTCAGCCTTTCCCATTGGAGCTTCATCCCCTGGATCTGCAGTCAAAAACCAGGACATTTACACAGGTGTGAAGGAATTCCCATGCTGCTTGAAAACAACAACAATTTACCTGCTTGATAAAAGAGATAAAAATCCAACCCTGAGCAATGCAACTGGTTTAGTTGGAGATGTATTTCTCAGAGATTGGCATGAGGGGGAGGACATGCCAGAGCTATCCACCTCTCCTTTCAGTTCCCCAAGGTGAAGAGGTGATTCTGGCTCATTTAAACCTAGTTCTTAAGCTGCTGTTTCAAAACCAGAGAGTCAATTAAAGCACATCCCATCTCCTTCCCCCCCTCCCCCAGCTCCATGGACCTGCCTCCTTATTAGCCAAGGGGCAGGGGGAATTGCTTCATCCTCACAGCCTGTCTCTGGGAGCCAAGTGCTGATCTGATCCTGGCTGACAGAAGATGCTTTTCCTGCCTGCTGCCTGAGTGGGTTTTGGGGAAGGGAGGGCAGAGCTCTGGTAATGTTGCAGGGGAGCTGGGGGAACCCAGATCAGAGAGAGTCACCATGTCCTTGTCTCCTTGTAGAACTTCTAATTCACTGTGTCACCTTCATATCAGTGTTTGATTTTGAGGGAAACCAAGGCACAGTCAAATGATTTGCCCAGGCTAAGGTAGGTTGTGATGAAAGCCTGTGATGTGTGTCCCAGTTTCCACCTTCTCCCATGAGCTGTGGTGGTCATCACTTTGGGCTTTAATGAAAGAACAGGACATGGATGTGGAGCAAAGGAAAAACATGTTTGGTGTGAGGGTGTTGGAGCCCTGGCCCAGGCTTTGCAGAGAGGCTGTGGAGTCTCCTTGTGTGGAGAGATTGCCAAGGCAGCTGGAGGTGACCCTGGGCACCGTGCTGTGGGTGCCCCTGCTGAAGGAGGGGGGTTGGACTGGATGATCTTGAGGTTCTATCATCATGGTTGGAAAAGCCCTCTGAGATGATGGAGTCCAACCATGCTCACCACTAAACTATGGCCCCAAGCACCACATCTGTGCCTTCCTGAGCATTAATCAAACAGAACCTCATGCCAGGAGACAGGTTGGGTCAGGGGCTGCCTCTCCTCTGCACACTCAGAACCTCCTTCATGCCAGGGACCATGGCATTTGAGGTGCTGAGATAGGAGCTGCTCCTCTCCTTAAGCCTCCTGGGCTTTACCTCCACCTGTCACCTCCATCCCAAGAGCCTGACCCTTGTGGAAAACAGTTCCCTCCTCCCAAAAGGGGATGGGGACCCATAAACCACATCACTCCAAACTGCCTCTTGCTCAGCAGCAGGATTTGGGGTACAGCAGGGACACAGCTGTCAACAGAGGAGAACACAACTGTCACATCCTCCCCTGCAGGTGTCTTTGTGGCCAGGCCCTGGGGCTCTACTGCTCCAGGGAGGAAGGTCTCTGCCTTTGGAGGAGCTGCTCTGAGTGTGCCAGTGCTGGGAGCATCCTGACAAATCTGGCTACTTTCTGGGGCATTTTCACACAGATTCAGCAAAATGATTTAAAAACAAACAAACACCCCCCCCTCCCCCCCAAATCCCAACCCCCAACCAAACAACTGAGAGGGAAAAAAAAACCCTTACAGCTGCTCTGGCACTCACTCAAAATCCCAAAGAGTTTGTGGCTGAAACGTGCCAAGGGAAAGAAAATAAATCTGTTAAACAGAGAGGTAAAACTCCCTTTTGCCCCCAGTTTGCCTTCCCATGGGGGAATGCAGGAGCTTTCCCTGCAAAACCCAGGGCCAGGTCCTCTCCCTGCCTACCTAGGGGCTGGTGCCAGCCCCCAATGCCACCAGACACGCTGGGCTCCTGCCAGCTCCAATGCAGCATTCCAGCACTGCCAGCTCTGGTGGCAGCCAGTGATTTGTTTCCTTTCACCCCCCCTCCCCTAAGGATGCAGTAGTGGGAGCCATGTGATTACTACAGACTGTTGGTGGCCATTAATTTTAGCTAATGGAAACCTCGATTAACTCCTAGAAGGAGCCAGCTGGATGGCTCATGGTCTGCATGGAGGCTGAAGAAGCAGCCAGTGTTTGCCTCTGCAGAAATCAGGGTCCTTTGGCACTGGGCTGATGCTGCAAGGGCTCAGTGATGCCAGGGAGCCAGTCCTTGCCTGGTGGGGGGGGGGGTACCATCCCCAAGGCAGCCCAGACCTCACCCCTAAATGACCCTGCACCAGAGCCAGCCAAACCAGAGGGACTGGGGACAGGACCATCCCCAGGACTTGTCCCCATGGGGTGGGTGCTACTCGAGCTGAGCCCTGCCCTGGTGCCTCTTTCCTGGGTGCTTGGTGGCTCCTGGGGTAGACAGAAGGGTTATTCCCCTGGTAGATGTGCTGCTTGGAGACCTTGCAGGGACCCACATGTGAGTGCAGAGTGACACCACATGGCTGAAAGCAGCAAAGGGGCACCACCCCATGTCCTCTCCTCTGCCTGGAAGGGCAGGAGAAATGTTCCTCCATCCACAGGTTCTCAGCCTGGAATGAACCCCTCCTAGGACTTTGCCAGGGTGTGACCCTGGCTACCAGGTCCCAGGGGCTAGCTCTGGGTGGGTTCCTCACCCATGCCACTTGGGCATGACTCCAACATGACCTGCTGGCCCCACTCTGGAGGTCTGGGGAGCTGAGGACACTGCAAGCAGCGTAGGTGACCTCCTCCACATGGAGCCAGCCTTGTTCCCCCTCCAAAGGCTGTTCCCTCCAGCTTACCCTGCCCTGACCCCGATGTTCCTGTGCCTGTGGTTTTGATCTGCTCCAGAGCATGAACCCCTGAGGGAAGACCTCTCACCCTTGTATTTACCTACAAAGCCCCGGACACAGCTACCTGCTCTGCAAACACAGCCCGAGCTGATGACTAAGCCTAGTTACTTTCCATAAATATTTGGTAACTACAATGGAAGTTGCTGTGGCCAAGCACCTGCTGTTCTGAGCTGTGCCCAGCTGCAACACCAGCAGGAGAAAGGTTTTAATCCCAGCAGGAAGGAGAAGGACCTTTCCCCCTCCAGCTGCCAGGGCTTTGAGTGACAGCAGAGGAGAGATGCTGGGAGCTGGTGCTTGGTTCCTCACCCACCTTGCTCCCAGCTGCCTTTAGCAACCCCCTATGTGAGCCCTTTTGCCATGGTCAAGGTATCTTATCCAGCAATGAAATCAAACACCCATAGAAGCAGAATTCTCCACAGTCCCTTTTATAAGGGATTTAAGGGACCTTTTCTAAGGTCTGTGGCTCAGTTTTGCAGAGCCTCCAAACACCAGCACCAGCTGGCTTCAGCAGGAGCTTTGCACCCTCCACAGAACCAGCAGCTCTATCTCCCTGCCCAGAGAAGGATAAAGCCAATTCTCTCTGGTTCCCCAGCACAGGCTGGAATTCTCCCACTGCCACCCAGCAGGAGGCTCTTGCTGGGGCTTAGCCTGTCCCAGGTCCCCTTTACACAATCACAGAATGTTAGGGGTTGGAAGGGACCTCTGGGGATCATCTAGTCTAACTCCCATGTCAGAGCAGGGTCACCTAGAGCAGGTTGCCCAGGGTCACATCCAGGTGGCTTTGGAATGTCTCCAGAGCTGGAGACTCCATCACCTCCCTGGGCAGCCTGGGCCAGGGCTCCACCACTCTCAAAGTAAAGAAGTTCCTCCTTATGTTTAGCTGGAGCTGCCCATGTTGCAGTCTGTGCCTGTTCCCTCTTGTTCTGTCCCTGGGCACCACTGAACAGAGCCTGGCCTCATCCTCCTGACCCCCACCCATGAAGTATTGATAAGCATTGATCAGATCCCTCCTCAGCCTTCTCCTCTCCAGGCTAACCAGCCCCAGCTCTCTCAGCCTTTCCCCAGAAGAGAGATGTTCCAGTCCCATGATCATTTTTGTAGCAATTACTTCTGCAGCTGCTTTCCTAGGGTCAGGACACCTTGCACCAACAGATCCCATCACCTGCCTGTGCTCATGGAGCTGATCCCTGCCCAGCATGGAAGCTTGTGTGTGCTCCAGGAGCTGTGTGCTCACCTCCCAGGGCTACTCCCCCCAGGTTCTCAGCTCTTGGCCTTGCTTCAGCCAGCAGCTGAGAGCACAGGCCATAGATGATGATTTATTCCCCTTGGCAGATGTAGCCACCATTGCCCAGGGCATTTTCTCATCCTGGCATCTGAGGTGTTTTTCTGTTTGCCCTGCTAATCCAGGAAGGTGCTCCAGGTACCAGGATACATGAACAGAGGAATTGCTGCCAGGGGATGTGCCTTGGTTCTTCCTTCCCACTGTGATCTTCAGCTCCAGAGTGAGGTTTGCTGCTGCTGCTGCTGCTGCTGCTGCTGCTGCTGCCCAGCCAGGCAGGAGGTTGGACTGAGGTCAGGGTTCGTTTCTTCTCCCAAGGGACAAGCAATATTGTAAGAAGAAATGGCCTCAAGTTGTGCCAGGGGAGGTTTAGGTTGGACATGAGGAACAATTTCTTCCCTGAAAGTATTGTCAAGGCCTGGCCCAGGCTGCCCAGGCAGTGGTGGAGTCACCAACCCTGGAGGGACTGAAAAGCCCTGGAGATGTGGTGCTGAGGGACATGGTTTAGTGGTGATCTGGCAGTGTTGGTTAGCAGTTGGACTCAAATGATCAGAGGCTGTAATGCCTCTTCTGTGGGGACAGGCTGAGAGAGTTGGGGTTGTTCAGCTTGGAGAAGAGAAGGCTCCAGGGAGACCTTCCTGCAGCCTTTCAGGACTTCAAGGGCCTCTCAGAAAGATGGGGAGAGACTTTGTATCAGGGCCTGTTGGGACAGGACAAGGGCTGATGGCTTGAAACTAAAGGAGGAGATTTAGATTAGACAGAAGGGAGGAATTTTGGATGCTGTTGGTGGTGAGAACCTGTCCCAGGTTGCCCAGAGAGGTGGGAGATGTCCCATCCCTGTGACCATTCCAGGTCAGGTTCAACCTTAGGACTCTCAGCAACTTGCTCTAGTTGCAGATGTCCCTTCTGACTGCAGGTGGCTTGAACTAGATGAGCTTTAAATGTTCCTTCCAGCTCTAACCTTTCTCTGATTCTACCTCCATGTCTGCACATCAGATGCCCACACAGGGGTCAGACCAGCTGATGGTCCCCACAGCATGAAGCCTCTGGCTTCACCACCTGGGACTCTGCTCACGAGTGGGTGCAGGACAGGATGGGTGGCATCTGGCAGCACTAACGTGACCCCTGCCAGCAGGACTAGCTGAGACGTGGGCTGGGATGTCCTTGGGCACCATCAAGGGGCCGAGTGGCCATGCTGGTGCAAATGAGCAGGAGAAGGAGTGAGCAGCAGCACTGGCACTGCAGTTTTTCTGCCAGATGCTGACAGGTTTCACACCCTCTCTCTGCGTGGCAGAGGCACTGGTGGCTGCTGGAGGAATCCAAGGTCTCCTCTCCATCCCTGAACAAGAGCAGGGATTCATGGTGGAGCCATGCCCGGTGAGATCCCAGAGCTCCCTTGCCATCGGAGACCTGGAGGTGGCTGCTCTGCTGCCTGCTGGCTCTCTCCTCGCTAGGAAATTGCTCCTGATGCGATTCAGCCCACATCTCCCTTCGCTCCGCTGCGTCGTGCGGAATGCGCTCCCCCACCCCCGGGCTGCCTCCCTCCTTCCCTCCCTCCCTTCCTCCTTCCCTGCCTTTCACCGAGCGTGGCATCGAATCCCTCCCGGCAGCTCCGAGCTCGTTTCCAAATACCATTAGAGCTGCTTTGCAGGCGATTAGGATTCCAGGCACTGCTGTGCTGGGGATGGCAAACAGCCCATCTGCACCCGCCAGGCAGGGACCGTCCCCTGCTGTCTTCTCTGCCCTGTGCCCCCGTGACCCTGGTGTCTGGCTTCATGCTTCATGCAGACAGAGCTGGTTTTCCTCCCCCTAATTCGCTAGCTCAGGCTGTGGATGTGTCTGCTCCCAGCTCTGGGGTCTCCTGGTTCCCACTCAGAAGAAGGACAGTTGCAGGGGAGTGGCAACAGTCTTGTCCCTGGCCAGTCTCACCACAACTGCACAAGGATATGCAGACAGCATGGGGGCAGTGAACCCCCCAAACTCGTGGTCATCTCCACGCTGGGATGGTCCTCACCAGGTTCTCCCACAGGGGTGCTGCAGGTAGACAATGTGCTGGGTGAACTTGGGTGCTGGCAGCGCAGGCAGGAGGGAGCTCACTGCCCAGGCTCTGGAGATCTAGGGGGCTGCTGGGGTCATTGGACAGGAGATGTCCTCCTCACCCATTTCTAATGGCTCACTCTCCATTAGGCAGCGTTTCAGATCTACTGGTCACTCTGCAAGACACAGTCTTGGGAGAAAAGATGCAAGTTGGTGGGTAAAGAGCTGGACATGGGCTGGCAATCTGGGCTAACAGCCCAGAAGGACAATTGCATCCTGGGCTGCATCCCCAGCAGTGTGGCCAGCAGGGCAGGGAGGGGATTCTGCCTCTGCTCTGCTCTAGGGAGACTTCACCTGCAGTGAGGTCCATCTCTGGAGTCCTCAGCACAGGAGAGACGTGGACCTGGTAGAGCAGGGCCAGAGGAGGCCACAACAATCATCTGAGGGCTGGAAGCTCTCTGCTGTGAGGACAGGCTGAGAGAGTTGGGGTTGTTGAGCCTGGAGAAGAGAAGGCTCCAGGGAGACCTTCCTGCAGCCTTTCAGGACTACAAGGGCCTCTCAGAAAGATGGGGAGAGACTTTTTATCAGGGCATGTTGGGACAGGACAAGGGCTGATGGTTTGAAACTAAAAGAGGGAGATCTAGATATCAGGAAGAAACGTGAGAGCCTGTCCCAGGCTGTCCAGAGAGGTGGGAGATGTCCCATCCCTGGAACCATCCCAGCTCAGGTTGTTTGGGGCTGTGAGCAACCTGCTCTAGTTGGAGATGTCCCAGCTGACTGGAGGTGGGTTGGACCAGATGGCCTTTTAAGGTCCCCTCTAACCCAAACCACTCTGTGAGTCTGTGATAACTCAAGGCTCCAAACACATAGAGGACAACATCCACACCCTGGGTTGGTCTGGGTGACCTCCTCCCTCCCAGCAGGCAGCTGCCCAGTCCCTCTCCTGCTTTGCTATGTCCAGTGGTAGCTGGCAGGTTACAATGGTGACAACACAACTCTCTGGCCCTTTCCTTATTGGAGGCTTTCAAGGTTTTCATCACCCTGCTCTGTCTCCACTCACCTGGGCTGCCCAGAGGGATGTGCCATTAGTAGTTCCTTTTATGGTTCAAGGTCACACTCTGATGAGGTCCCAATCCCCAGGGACTTTCTCCATCTTCCCTGTCCTTACCTGTACCATGTCCAGACTAGGAACCAAACAGTGAGGGAAGAAACTCCCCCACTCTCTGTCTTTTTCTGCTCTGCTGAGTCCAGCACATGGGGGTCTTGGTTATTTTTTGGCTGCTTACTTGTGCTTCACATCCTCTGTGTGGGATGGGAGCAGTTATGTTGAAAGACAAGACAAATTATGCTGGTGTGCAGTGATGGTAGAGCTGATTCATAAGCCAGGTGAGTCTGCAAGGTCTAATTTGGGATGGAAGAGAGCTGACAAATTCTTCAGTAACCTGGAAGACTTGGGAAGCTAACTTTTCTTTGACACATTGTCTACCAGGTTGGTGCCACTGCCCTGCCCATCCTGACAGGACAAGAGCAAATGGCCTCAGGTTGTGCCAGGGG
Source organism: Galbula dea (assembly GCA_013399015.1). Taxonomy (NCBI): domain Eukaryota; kingdom Metazoa; phylum Chordata; class Aves; order Piciformes; family Galbulidae; genus Galbula; species Galbula dea. The sequence continues at coordinate 58,391 of VWZX01002915.1, read as the reverse complement.
AGGTTTAGGTTGGACATGAGGAAAGATGTCCTCTCTGAAAGGGTTGTCAAGCCCTGGCCCAGGCTGCCCAGGGTAGTAGTGGAATCACCATCCTTGAGGGGTTTAAAAGCTGTGTAGATGTGGTGCTGAGGGCCATGGGTTACTGGTGACCTGGCAGTGCTGGTTAGCATTTGGACTTGATGATCTGAAAGGTGTCTTCCAACCTAAATGATTTGATGATCCAAGTGCTCAGCTTCTCCAGAACAGAGAAGCTCTCATGGTCAGGAAATAGCTTTTAAAGAGGGAATGTTTTAATAGGAAACTACTTAAATCTTGCCAGGAGGATCCTGCCCCATCCCTGTGTAGTTCTCCAGGGCACTGACCAACACCAGTTTGAAGATGGCAGTTTCTCCCCTGGGGAATCCAGCTGTTTCCAGCTGCTGAGAGTCTCTCCTGGCTCACCCATGAAGCTCTGCAGTACAGGCTGCATTTGGCCTGCCAAGACCACCTCAACCCCTCTGCAGGGACTAGGAGTGGGTGGATTCTGTGCCCCCATGCCCCAGGGCTGAACACAGCTCTGGGGCTTGAAGGAACTTCTCCAGCCTGACACACTGGGATTTGTCTTCACTGCTAAAGGCTGTCTGTAGCCAGGCAGTGAATTACAGCACAGCTGGCAGCCTCATCCAGATGTGAATGCTTCAGAGGCTAGAGGAAGGATGACTCTCCTTCAGCTGTTGATGTAGAGCAAGAGACCAGCACAGAGTGGGGGCTGTGGGAGCATTTTGGGGAGCATCAGTGCTGGAGGTGAGAACTGGTGCTGCACCTGGCCAGTGTTATTACTGTCTCAGTTTTGCTGGCAACAAATTCAGTCACATCCTGGATGGAAGGAAAACTGTTTGGAATTGAGAGCTCTACCTGTCACAGGGATCCAGAGGTGGTCATCATCTCACACCTCTCTGCTTGAAGGTCCCTGCACCTCAGCATGGGCAAGGGAGGGGCAGCTGTGCCCATGGGACCACATTTCCACCATGACCACCCCCACCATCCTGTGCTCCTTTGCTGCTTGCTGTGTTGGTGACAGCTCTCTGCACCTTGCAGCACTGTCTCTGTGTGTGGGGGGAAGATTGCTGCACCCTGCCTTGTGTGAGGAACTATTAATCCAGCCTTAGACAGCTTGGACTCTTCAACCTTTCCCACCACCCATCCCTCCCTGTCCTACAGCATGCAGGGCCACCAGGGCCAGGTTGTCCAGGCAGTGCTGGGCAAACTGTCCAGACACCCAGAGACCTGAGCCAAGTATGGTTCAGCCTGTCCAGGGCTTGCATCCCTTCCCCTGCCCCACCACTGAGCTGTGAGGAATGCAAGGTTGCATTCACCCCTCACACTGCCAGTCCTCTCTGCTCTGCCCCAGGGTAAATCCTGAACCCAACTTTGGGGTCCTCCTGCCATGAGCTGAGGCTCCTGGGAAAGACCTGAGCACAGGGCAGAGATGCTGCAAGAGGAGAGGTTGCTCCCACATGTGCAGCCATGCATGGGGGCTTGGTGTTGCTCATGGAGCACATTGCAGCACCCAGAGCCATTGCAGGGAGCACATGGTCCCTGAACCCATCTCCCAGCATGGGGGCAATAACATGGGACAGGTACCAATGCCAGGGCTGCCCAGGGTGATCCAGCATCCATGGGACAATGCTCTCCTCTCCCTGCAGCACCCACAACTGAGCCCTGAGGGCAGACCATGCTGACACCCAGTCTCACCTGCATTTTCCACCCTCACTCAAGCATCCTGCAGAGGAAAAGAAGAGGAAAAGAACCTTGGGGTTGCAGGCTGAATGTCTCACTCCATCCCACCTCTCTGGTGACAGCTCCAGTCACCCCAGTGCCCACCGTGTGGCTCTTACCCTCCTCTCACTCCCTGTTCATGTCCCTGCTGCCAGTGGGCTCTTCACTGCTCTCAGCACCAGCCCCCTGCCAACCTCCTTACCAGAGGGAAGTTAGGGCTGAAGGCAAAGGGGAGTTACTGCTGACTCTGCATTTTCCCAGGCCATTGGCTCTGTTGGTGCCTCCTAAGGAGATCAATCTTAGAGCCTAGACAGGGCAGCCCCATGCCCTGCTCACAACACTGTTGGGGACAGGAGAGGAGACCAGGAGGTTTCTCTGAGTCTGGGAAGAAGGAATAAAGGTTTTCTTTTCACTCTGAGGGTGGTGAGAGACTGTCCCAGGTGGCCAGAGAGGTGGGAGATGTCCCAACCCTGGAATCATTGCAGGTCAGGTTGTTAGGGGCTCTGAACAACCTGATCTAGTCAAGATGTTCCTACACAGTACAGGAGGGTTGGACTAGATGACCTTAAAAGGTCCCTTCTAACCCAACCCATTCTGTGATTCTACAGTAAGTGAGGACCTGATCCTTCACTCAAAGAGACCCCAGTGCAAAGATGCTGAAGCTGGGTTGGGGTTCACTGCACCCTGCTGGGGAACCTGTGGTCACACAAGCCTGGAGGACACATCCAGATCAGCCAATGCTTGGTGATGCTGAGCCAAGCTATATCTGCTCCATCTCCAAGCCCTCAGTGGCTTCCCATGGGCAACATCACCTCACTCAGCCCTGTCCCTTCCCATAACAAACCTCACAGAGGCTCCATCCAGTCAAGCTCCTGCAGATGCTGGAAGCTCCCAGGTGTATCTCATGGGGGTGAATGAGAAGAGCAGAGCTGGATGAAGCAGGAGCAGAGATGCATTCCAGCCAAAGCAAACACCCAGGGAAGTGTTGTCTCAGTGCTCTCCACGTCTGACAGAAACTTGTAAAGCTTTATTAAACTTCAGGAGCAGCAATAATCCATCACACCACTGCTGTCATTAATCCTTAGTAATTGTTTCTATAATTAAAGGCCCCATTGTGTCTTGTCTCTCTAATATGATTTATCACATGGGGAGCACTCTTGCAAGAAGGATGCCTGGCTGTGGGGAGAACATCTGCCTCTGGGCTCATGGTGCCTGCCTTCAGAGCCTTCATCATCCCCATCCCTTGTGTGCACCTCAGGCTACCCCAACCCAGGATGAAAGACACCCCTTTGCTGCCTGGACATCAGGAACTGGATTGTTTCCATCCTTTCTGCAAAGCCTGCAAGTGAGCTGCAAAACTAGCTCCTGAACAGCAAAAGAGAAGTCAGCTACTCCCCTGGCAGTGCAGGAGGGCTGGGTTTTGTGTCAGCAGATCATGATCCTGCCTCTGGAGTGAGCTGCATTAAAAACTTACAACCAGGTGGGAGAATCTACCCTTTGCTGGTGGTAAACTGGGTGGTCTTTGGAGTCCTTCTGTCTCTGAGAGACCCTGGAGCTGATGGGGAAGCTGGCTGGAGCATCTGGTAGAACATTCAATCCAGGGTAGTCCCTTGGTTGTTCCATACTGTTCTGAGCTGTAGGCTCCTGCTGAGAAAGCATTCTTGGAGATGAAGCCAGGAGCTGCTAAAAAGGCTGGAAGAGCCATTGAGGTCCCAGCAGACTGGCCACCTTCTCCATGCCCTGCAAGGATGTCAGGCTGGGGTAGGTGTCTGAAGCCCCTGATGCAGCAAGTGGGGCACAACCAGCCAGGATGAAACCATCAGAGCAGAAAATCCACTGGGGACAAAGCAGTGACCTGCAGCCTCACCTGCCTCTTCAAACTGCAGACTAATAGAATCAGGGAATCATTTTGTTTGGAGGAGACCTTGAAGATCATCAAATCCAAGCCTTAACCCAACACTGTCAAGGCAGATTTGCAGGCAACATGCCCAGATCTCTTCCTGCTAGGATGGGTGAGATATGGGGACACCCTTATCATGTCAGGAGACATCTCAGGAGGAGAAGTCACCTGCTACAGGCAGAGAAGAGTCCACAGATACTGGCGAATTCCCTGGGGAGAAGAGTGTCAGAGCAAAGAGGATGGATGGGTGGTGATCCACACTCCAGCCCTGTGGGTGCCCTGAACTGGAGCTGCAGGTGCCTCTTCCCTCTCAGATCCAGGACACTCCAGCCAAGAAACCCCATGAAATCCTTGACCCCTTAGAGCTCCTCATCTCTGCACCCCATATCTGGGGCTACCTCTGGAGCACAGGCACCACAAGATGATGTGTTAGCACCAGTAGACAGGTTCATTGACAAGGACCTCACCTCCTTGGGGTTGGGATGGGAGTTGTCCTCAGCTCTCAGCCTTCTGTCTCCTCCTATTCTTCCAAGCTAATATCTTGCAGTTCCTTAAGGGAAAGATGAATAAACCCATGGAGTTTGGGAGAGTGCATGGATGAAGCTAATAGGACCTGAAAATTCCTCTCCCTTCTTGTGTGAGTCACACCCCTGATGCATGTGCATATTAATGCTCACAGCATGCTCCACTTCCCATCTTTGTCTTCAAAAGCTTTCACTGGGGGTTAGCTAGGCAAACACACACCACAGCCACCACAGGAGAGGCTCTGCTGAATGTGACCATCAGCATGGCAAGGGAAGGGCTCTGGCCTGGTGGATCTCATGCCTTTTCCATCTCTTTGCTTGATGTGACATGCAAGAAGCCTCTGGGCCTCAGCTCCCCCTCTCCCAGCTGGCTGCCAGCCCAGCTGTGGCATCTGGTGGAGCACCCATTTCTCCATGGCACTCAACTGTGACCAACAGCTTGGCTCCAGATCAAGAGACTACAAGGAGGGCAGCAGCACAAACATTGGCTGGAGGCCTCTGGAAAACTTCAACACTGACTACACACCAGCCAAAAAGAATCTGGCCTGGAAAGGGTGATGGCTCCATTTCCAGCAGTAGCAGGGATGGCCAGGAGAGCTCCTTCACTGGTGTCATCACCTGCTCCCAGTAACACACTGGGATGCAGCCCTTCCTGCAGCAAGGGAGCTGTGTGCCCAGCTCAGGGCTGTCTCCACTTAGCTGCTCCAAGGCATCCTTGGACTCTCATATCCACATAAACCACTGGAAGTGGTGGCCAGCCCTCATGAGAAGCCCTCACTGACAACTGTAAAGCCCAGAAGGACAAGAGAGGCAGCTTCTATGGGTCTCACCATGCACACCCCTACCAGCCCTACTCCAAACCCTCACCTGCAGCTGGGACCATGCCATGTCCTTGGAGATTGCCCAAATTACTTCCCCAATCACCCAGGACCAGGCAGCTTGTCCTGCACTGACAGTGTCCAGAGCTTTGAGAGATTGGTTGAGAGAGAGAGGACATGAACCAAAAGAAGAGATAAGCTTGTCTCCTGACCAAGCAGATGTGCAGCTGCAACACCAGCTGTAAGACGTGCTGGCTTTAGGGCAGCTACAGCACCTCTGCCCTGGCTGCATGCATCACAGAGAAGACACAGATCCTCCTCACAGGCCCTTGGCACCATCTGGAGCTTGTACTGAGCTCTCCAGGGACACATCAAAGCCCCCATTGCTCCTGCTGCTGTCACAGCATGAAGATAAAGCTGGGATTAACACTGCCAGCTGCCAGGAGGTGTAGGCAGGAGTCTCCCAGGGATGACAACACTGAGCAGGCATCTGCCTGCACTGCTGCAGGTTTACATCTGCTGGGGAGGCTGAGTGGGACAGGCAGAGACAACCCTTGAATTCATGGAGTGCTTTGGGTGGGAAGGGACCTTTAGAGGTCATCTGGACCTGCAGTCAAGCAGGGACATCTCCAACTACAGCAGGTTGCTCACAACCTGACCTGGGATGGTTCCAGGGATAGGACATCTCCCACCTCTCTGGGCAACCTGGGACAGGCTCTCACCACCCTCAGCACCAAAATTTCTCCCTTCTCTCTAATCTAAATCTCTGCTGTGTTGGTTTCAAACCATCAGCCCTTGTCCTGTCCCAACAGGCCCTGATAAAAAGTCTCTCCCCATCTTTCTGAGAGGCCCTTGAAGTCCTGAAAGGCTGCAGGAAGGTCTCCCTGGAGCCTTCTCTTCTCCAGGCTCAACAACCCCAACTCTCTCAGCCTGGCCTCACAGCAGAGAGCTTCCAGCCCTCAGATGATTGTTGTGGCCTCCTCTGGCCCTGCTCCACCAGGTCCATGTCTCTGCTCTTCTGAGGACTCCAGAGCTGGCCTGGAGGTCTCCCCAGAGCAGAGCAGAGGCAGAATCCCCTCCCTTCCCTGCTGGCCACAAGCCCAGGAGTTGTTCTTCTGCCTGTGAGGGTGGAAGCTGCCAGGCTGAGTGTTCCTGATCCTCCTCCCACTAAGAGGGTTACTGGTTTTGCTGTGGCCAAGCTGAGACTGCTGCAGGCACAGCACTACATCAGCTCAGCATCTCCAGGGCTTCACAAGCTCCAGTGGAGACCCCTGGAGATCAGTTGTGTACAGAAGTTGTTGGTGGGCTGGAAAAGGCTGGGGGCTAGGTTGAAGTGGTGCTCAGTGCCTGCCCAACACTGGTGTGAACCACCAGTTTGAGGGTGAGCAGGAGACTAAACAGGAAAGAGAAACCCAGTGAGAGGAGAAATTCTGTGGCTTCTTGTTTTCCCAAAAGAGAGGGGGGGAAAAAAAAGTGTAACCACAGTTATGACCCATAAAGATAATTTTGCTAGAATGACTAATTTGAGTCCCTGGCAGCTGTGTGGATGTGATAGCAGAGGAATGTCTCCTATGATCCTAAAAATGACATTTCATGTTCAACCTCATTTTTTCCAGCATGCCATGGCATGAGCACATCCTCCCTCCACAGCCCCCAGGGCAGGAGGAAGCTGGTGGTAGGACAAACAAGAACAATTTTCTCTCTGCTCCTTGTAGGAAAGAGCAAAATGCTCCTTCCAGCCCTGGAGCAAGGTTGGAAGAGGGTTTCTGACCTTCTCCATCACCAGCTTTGAACAGCTGATGGTAACAGCATTTGTTAGGGAGCTGCTGGGCAGGAGGTGATTGCTGCTCTGCCCATCAGCCCCATCACCTCTCCACTGAGCACAGCCTGGCTAATCCATTTCTCCATCCTAATTAGGCTCTATCCAGGGCACAGAGCCAGCAGCCAGAAGAGGAGAGGATGCTAATGAGCCCCAGCCCCTGGGGAGCACTCACCAGCCCATTCCCTGCTTGTCCTAGCCATGGGGCTGCTCCCACACCACCCCAACCCCCTCACACTCCCAGTGACAGGCCTGAGGCTCCTAATTGCATTTGATCATGCTAATTATGATCATTTTTGCCTCAATTAAGCCATTTGTTTCCCACACAACTCCCTTGTCATGGGTCTAGCACAGAGCCCTTTGCAGGCTGCTTGGTCTGTGTGTCCTCTGAGGACCCCAACCATCAGGGTCACCTTTACTTACCCTTTCAGGCTCCCTCCAGGGCTATGCTTGTCTCCTCATCCCCTAACCAAAGCATCAAACCCTTCATTTCTCTCCCTCTTCCTCCTCTCACAGCCCCTGGCTTGCTCTTTGGTGGCCCTTGCTGAGGGGATGGGGCTGGCCCTGGTGACACCCACAAAGCCACCAAGACTAAATGGACTTCAGTTCTAGGGAGGGTGCACACCTTGGCTCCAGGGCCCACAGCCTACATGGTTCCCACCACCCCAACCTCTCCAGTCTGCAAGAGGGGGAGGGAAACATGGCTTGAGAAAGCCCTGACTGGAGATCTCCAGGCTGTGCAAGAGTAAAGGGAGAGAAACTGCTCTTCAGCACAACCCTCCAGCACCCTGCTTCTCACCATGGTCACCCTCTGTGCCCAGCTGTCAGCACTGAGGGGAAGGGTGAGGAGACACCACACAAAAGCCCTGTGCCCAAGGGCAGCAGAGGCTCAGCTGAGCACATCTCACATCTTCTTCTGGGCCTTTGCATCTCCATCTGACCAGAGCTCAATAACTTGCACCACCAGGCTGCTCCTCACATTGTCCAGCTCCATACTGAGCTGGCTTGCAGCCACTGTGCCTGGGGCACATCCCTGCACTTCACCTCCTCACACCAAGGAGAAAAGCAGGCAAAAGCCACAGGCCAGGGAAGAACAGGGACAATGGAGAGGAAGGGAAGAGATGTTCAAGAGTGCTTAGCAGATTCTTGCTTTTTGGCAGGAGCACTGGCTCCTCACCCCCAATGTCCTGCTCTCAATCCTCTAGTTCCACGAATCAGGTTGTGTAGTATCCCAGCCTGGTGAAGAGGTTGGCTGCAGCATCACTGAACTACCCCAAATAGCCATTTAGCCACACACAGAATCCCCTAATCCCAGCATGGAGAGGGTTGGAAGGGACCTCTGGGGATCAGCCAGCCCATCCCCACTGCTCCAGCAGGGCACCCACAGCAGCTTGCCCAGGGTCACCTCCAGCTGCCTTGGCAATCTCTAGAGAACAAGAGTGTTTAGAATCATAGAATCATTGTGCTAGGAAGAGACCTTTAAGATCATCAAGTCCAACCATTACCCAGCACTGCCAGGTCACCACTAAACCACAGCCCTCAGCACCACATCTCCAGGGCTTTTCAACCCCTCCAGGGATGGTGACTCCACCACTGCCCTGGGCAGCCTGGGCCAGGCCTTGACAACCCTTTTGGGAAAGAATTTTTTCCCCCATGTCCAACCTAAACCTCTCCTGGCAGAACTTGAGCTTGTTTCTTCCTCTCCTATCACTTGTTCCTTGGGAGAAAAGCCCAACCCCCACCTGTCTCCAGCCTCCTCTCAGGGAGCTGCAGAGAGTGAGAAGGTCTCCCCTGAGCCTCCTCTTCTCCAGGCTAACCAAGCCCAGTTCCCTCAGCTGCTCCTCACACCACTTGTGCTCTAGACCCTTCCCCAGCTTCTGGGGTTTAGAAGCCTTGTTCTGCTGCAGCTAGATGAAGCCCAGGTACAAACAGGTATTTTGGGCAGCTCACTCACAGCCCTGCAGAACCTGTTCTCCTCAGCAGTGGGGACACCAGCCAGGCCACCAGCAGCCACAGCCAGGTTCAGGCACCTCCCAGGTGCTCAGCCACCTCTCTCCAGGCTTAGCCTTCTCCTCCTGGCAGTGGTGTGACCATTAGCTCCTTCCATCCCTCCCTTCCCCACCAGCACCACAACCATGCACCACCTACTTACTTGGGCTGGAATCAAGCTGATGACCTTGGGATAAAGCAGCTCTGCAGCTCCTTCTCACTCCACCAAGCCATTAATTCCCACCATGCTTGTCTGAGGAGGTCTCCTTCTTCCTCAGTCAGGGCTGGAGAGCTGGGAAGTTTTGGCCATGCCTCTCATTGCAGGCAGGTGAGCTCCAAGAGGCAGACTGAGAGCCAGTTGCTTCCTCACTACATTTTTAGAGGCATAATCACTCTGCAGCCTGGCACCCAGACAATGAGCAAAACCTCCTCCTTATCTCCATATCCAGTGCCCCTAAAGCTCAGGAGCAAGCAATAAAAAAAAGCCTGCATGGATTTCAGTCAAGAAAAGAAAAAGCCCTTACCTAGCTCCATGTCACTAAAGGGATGTTTTATTAATCTCTGCTTTGAAAAGCCTGGCTGCAGAGAATGGGAGAGCTATCAAAGCCCAAGCAGGAGAAGCTGAATTAATGCAGAGCCATATAATAGCCAGGAGTTGCAATATCAGCTCCTTTATCAATCTTAAGAGAAGTCTTTGTTATTATTCAGCAGTGCTGTTGTGGCTGCAGATGATGGCAGGTGAGAGCCATACCTACATTTAAAGGGACACAGCCACAGGGAAGGAGGGAGGAGCAGCTTTGGCACTACCTGAGCTTCATGGCTCAGGGCTGTTCTGCAGCTTGGGGGTGCACAAAGGACTGGTCTAACCTAGGAGAAGAATGGCCCTGCCTAGTCCAAGCCATGGTGTAAGGAGCCAGAGTCAGGTCTCTGGCCAGATCTGTGTGGAAAAGGCAAGTTGAGAGGAGCAGGGAGGGTTTTAAAGGCTGCAGCTTGAGGAGAGGTGTCTTGAGCCAGGCACCTTGTTTAAACTGGAGGCATCTCCTCCTGTGACTGCTGCCCAGAGCTGCCCTTGGCACCACCCCTGAGCCCAGAAGGAAGAGCTGCACAGAACACAACCTGCCCAGAGCTGCTGTGAGCAGAAGAAACAATCTTTAATTAGAAAGACTTTAGCATCCCTGATCATAGCAGGGTCTGGGAGCAAGGACACCTCCACCCTCATCACCACCCTGCCTTGGAAACCCAGGGGGTTTTTAGCTCCCACTCTTCCTTGCAGCTTCTATGAACTGGGAGACAGGAGAATAAAACCTCAGGGCACCTTAACACCTCCCTCCCCTTCAAAGTTTGGAAGGATTTATACTTCTTTAGAGGCTTTGCCCATGTCAGAGGGCAAGCACAGACATTACTAAGCTGGTAGGCAGCAGTAGCTGCCTACTGCTGTGCTCAGAGCAGAGCTGGCCTGGGTCACTCAGGTTCAACCTGCCCCAGAGCTCAGCTTCTTCAGCACAAAGCACAATCCCTGCTGCAGGATGCCATGGTTATTTTTAATAGCTGGAGCATTGTTAGTCCAAGCTAATACACACACCAGAACAGCTCAAGGCAGTTGTGCCACCAGACACAGCCTCCAGGCACGCCCCAAGCCAGAAAGCCAAACGTCCTGAGATCTTCCCATGTTACCTTTCATTTGGAAGAGTTACTGCTCCTTCAGATACTGTAGCTTGTTCCAGGCAACAGATCAACTGTTGGCCATGTTCAAGTCACTCCAGAACTCTGGGTTGCATTCAGGCAATTTCTGATCCCACCCTCCCTTTCCAGACCCCAAATTACCCTTTGCTCAACTCTTGCCCTAGACCAGTGTCCTCTGTCCATGGGGAGGGAAGATGCTCTGGACAGAAACACTCAGGTATGAGGAAGGCAGAGAGCAGACTGAAGAACTCCAGGTGTTCACTGAGCAATTGTTTGGCTTATCCCAAGGGTAGAGACTTGCTACCCTCTGCATTTCTGGAGATGTCATGCATGTAGAAGATCCTTTTGGAGGAATCTATAACACACCTCTACAGGCAGCCAGCCCATCTGAGGAGCAGTGTGACCATACCAGTGGACAAAGGGCTCCACTCAGCCTGAGCCTGCACCCCTCTCCTTCCCATCACACATTGCAGTATTCCCAAAGTCATCACCCTCCCTGAAGCCACAAAGAACCACTTCACAGGAGGGACCAGAGGGGAAGGTCCTGCTGGCAGCCCCATACCCTGGTCTCCCTGCAGCAGTATGTCCATGCCAACTGATGCACAGGGAGAACCTACCAGCTGCAGGTACTGAGAAGGCCATTGCACCCCAATTCACATGAAAAAATAGGCTAATTTTATTAGAAAGCTCAAAAGAGAGAAACAGAACATTTAACTGGACATCTTACTCAAGGACACAGCCACCTAGAGAGCCAGGCACTTTGCAGCCACAGCAGAGGTCCAGGTCCATGGGTCAGGGTTCCTTCTTGTCCTAGGAAAGCCAAGAGATGTTACCCATAAGATTGACCAGCCTTGATGGGCACTGGGGAGTGAGCTGTGAGTACAAACCAACCTACTCTGCACCTGCTCACCCACCATCTCCCTGCAACCCTCAGACAGCTAGAGCTAGAGCCCCTCCAACCCTTTCCTAGCTCACTTGGCAGCACAGGGAATGAAGAGCTAATGCCACAGAGCTTGGGGACCTCCTCCAAGGCTGAAACACCTTTGAACTTATAACATCCCCCCTGTTCCACAGTAGAAGAGGGTGGGTGTGTTTATGGCTCAGCCCCAGAGGAGTCCTTACCCCATACTGCACTGAACTGCTGCTGTCATCAATCAGAATCAGCCTCCTGCTCACTGCCATCCCCACTGCTCACATCAGCTTGGGGCTTCTGGGCATCACTACTATCAGCAACTGGAGCAAGTTCCCAACTGCTGGAGCCAGCTAGATGCTTGGGTCCCAGCTCTGTGCCTGCAGCCAGCAGCTCTGGGGCATCAGTAACTCCAGCAGGCTGGAAGTCCTTCCCCTGCAGAGCCAAGGGCATGGCCAAACTGCAGAGCTGTGGAAGGGCAGCACAAAAGCCAGGGGTGATCTCATGAAACTCAGAGTAGTCCAAGTAACCCCAGGCACACCTCTTGCAGCCAGGGGGACAAGGTCTGAGGTCCATCCTTCCATCTCAGTATTGGCAAACACACCCAAGAACAAGTCTACAGCCAGCATGGGGCAGACACACTCACCTGGAGACCTGGTTCCTTTAGCATCAGGATCCCACCCTGCTCTTCAAGCTCCAGGTCTGTCTCAGTGTCATTCTGGACCTTGTACTCCTCACTGTCTGTTTCCACCTCTGAGGACTGGGGAGGAAAGGGGCAGTGTGAGGAAGGACACCCTGGCCCCATTCCCCATGGGTGCTGGGAGCTACAGCCAGATGGCCAAGAATGACAGAGCTGCTGCTTTGCAAGGACATCAAGCAAAGGGAAACTTCAGTGTCATGGGAGGAGTGGAGTTTAAACACTGGTGATGTTCAAGTGCTCTTTGCACAGCCTGCAGGCCTCAAAGGGTGTACAATGAGGGAAACCTCTTTGCAGGTCCCTGCACAAGCTCCTCTGCAGACCTGTGCAGTGGCCCTCCCTGTCTAACAGGAGCATACAGAAGCTAAACACAATCATCTCCAAATTGCTCTACCCCTGAGGGCCAAACCTGCTCAGCAGCCAAAACATCATACCTCATAGGTGGGGTCTTCAGAGTCTTCCTCTGGCAGGTCCCTCTCTAGCACCATCATCCAGGACTTCTGCTCCTCCAGAGCTACATCATCTCTCTTCCTCTTGCTTGCTTTGTTACTTGGGTTGAGCAGAGCTTCTCTGATCTCTGCAGGGATCCATGGAAGGCACAATCACCACTTACAGAACATGCATCTCTGTCTCTCACCTTACCACCCAGCACAAGAGCTCCAGACCTAACGTGCTCTGATGTCCATGACGTGTGCTCCTTAGCTGCCAAAGCCTTCAGGTGTTCTAGGAGGCCACAGCTCTTACCCTTGGGTGTGTTGCTCTGATCCCAGATTGCTGGCAGGTAGCCCAGGATGGTCTGGATCCTGGTGGGGATGATGGAAAGGACAAGGCGCAGCAGCCTCCCCCGGCGCTTCTTGGCGAGTTGTTTGGGCCTGCTGGGAGACTCTGTGGGGCAGACTTTGCTCATGATGGTCTCCACAGGGACCACCAGTCCAATCCAGACTGATGCTTTCTGAAGGATCTTCAGCTGCAAACAAGAGAGGTACATTAGGTCATGGAGAACTTCTAGCTATTTGGAGTTCTCAGTGAAACTCCTAAACCCTGTTCTGTTCCAGCGTGGAGCTGAGATTGAGACCAAGCTCAGGCAGGTAAAACAGGCTCTGTTAGATTGTTCCTTGTCCCCAAAGGCATCCCATCCATCCTGGCTCAGAGAAGGAGAGAAACATGAATGCTACAGCAGCCATTAACAGAAGGGGAGTAAGGTAAACCCAAACCAGTCAGAGAGCAAAAACTGGGCTGGGGAGGAAAGCAGAGGGGGAGGATACACTGAGCACAGGGCAAGGGAAAGACTGAAAGAAGAGAGGACACCTGGCAGAGAAACCCAAGGATGTGCCAGTCTCAAGGTTTCATCATCCTATCCCCTTGGCCTCAAACTCCTCCAGCTGCAGGAACATCACCTACCAGGTACTTGACAGAAGGCAGCTGAAGGATCTGGCACAAGAACCTGCTGGAGAAGGCGTAGAGCTCCTTGCATGTCACTAGCCCCTCCTAGACAGAGACAGAAAGGTCAGACATCCTTCACACCAGCTCTAGAAGTACCTCCAGCAGAAACAACCCCTCTGGTACCCAGAGGATCTCTACCTTGTCTGGTCTGGTGCATGGCCTTTGCTGTTGCTGCTCCATGAAGCCCAAGTACCAAGAGACACCAAAAGCCTGGCTTAGCCCAGTCTGCAGCCCTCAAGCTACTTGTAGCTACTGGCCCAGATGCTCCTTGTTACAGTGATGAGCTGCTGGCCTCCCTAATTAGCAGGACAACCCAATCCCCTCCCCTGGGAGCTCCCTGCTGGAAGCACTGCTCCTGGGATCTTGTTTGAGGGCTGATGGCTTTCAGTTAGGGGTTTATTCTCTCTCAAATTGGGGTGCTTGTGTTCTCCTGGAGGTTGAAGCCTCTGCAGCCAAGACTTTACTTTGAGCTATCTCCCCTTGCTGTGTGCTGATGCAAATAGCTGAGGGCAGAGGGTGAGGAGAAGCTGAAAAATCTGCTCCACTGAGGGCCCCAGTGATCACAGAATTGTTTTGGTTAGAAGAGACCTTTCAGATCATCAAGTCCAACCATTAACTAGCACTGCCAGCTCACCACTCAACCATGGCCCTCAGCACCACATCCATACAGGATTTTTTAACATCTCCACAGGGATGGTGACTCCACCACTGCCCTGGGCAGCCTGGGCCAGGTCTTGACAATCCTTTCCAGGAAGAAATTGTTCCTCATGTCCAACCTCAACCTCCCCTGGCATCTTCCAGAAGCTGCTCCACAGCAGATCCTCTCACCCCTGCTCTGGGTGATCTCTGAGGCAGATGCAAAAGCTGCCCTGGGCATCACATGGACCATGGACCCCATGTGCAGCTCAGCATCAAGTCCTCTCCCCAGCTCTGCTCTTGGCCAAGCTGTTCCACACAACATGCAGATGGACTGAGGTCATGTCTCTGGCCAGCTCAGGCCTCACAGCTATCAGCAGGGACTTCCAGATGTTATTACTAGCAAGCAGGTGGTTTTGGAGCAGGAAGACATTTGATGCTTGGGTGTCACTTTGCCCCATTGGAAAGTAACAGACACCCTGTGAGGCTCAGGGGGTGGGCACTGTCCTCAGGGTAAAGAATACAGTGCTGAGACAACAGGAGACCCCACTCCCTGTCCCATCCAGCTGAACAGGGCATCATGACCCTGCAGAGATGGAGACCTGTTGTCCATGGAGGCAAGGGGGAGGACAACCAGGTCTACAGCTCTGCCCCTGCCTGGCTGCAGAGGGGGAAAAAACAAAGCAGCTTCTGGCTGAGGCTCCTCTGGGAGAGAGGTTTTGTGCCTGGAGGATGCACAACACTTCCCCATGACCTTATCTTTGGGGCTGCCTGGGACCATCCTCCCCTGCAGCCCCAATCATAGTGCGGATGGGAGCGCAGGGGTGGGAATGCAGGGATGGGAGTGCAGGGATGGAAGGCACAGGGATGGGGAGCACAGGGATGGGAGGAGCACAGGGTTGGGAGGAGCACAGGGTCGGGAGCATCAGGGTGGGAGCACCGGGCTGGGGAACACAGGGCTGGGAGCATAGGGATGGGAAGCACAGGAATGGGGAGCTCAGGGCTGGAAGCACAAGGATGAGGAGATCAGGGCTGGGAGCACAGGGATGAGAAGCTCAGGGATGGGAAGCACAGGAATGGGAGCACAGGAATGGGGAGCTCAGGGTTGGGAGCACAGGGATGGTAAGCACAGGGATGGGAAGCACAGGAATGGGGAGCACAGGGCTGGGAAGCACAGGAATGGGGAGCACAGGGCTGGGAGCACAAGAATGGGAAGCTCAGGGCTGGGGCACAGGGATGGGAAGCACAGGGGTGGGGAGCTCAGGGCTGGGGAGCTCAGGGCTGGGAGCACAGGGATGAGAAGCTCAGGGATGGGAAGCACAGGAATGGGAGCACAGGAATGGGGAGCTCAGGGCTGGAAGCAGAAGGATGAGGAGATCAGGGCTGGGAGCACAGGGATGAGAAGCTCAGGGATGGGAAGCACAGGAATGGGAGCACAGGAATGGGGAGCTCAGGGCTGGGGAACTCAGGGCTGGGAAGCACAGGCATGGGGAACTCGGGGCTGGGAGCACAGGGCTGGAAGCACAGGGAACCTGTCAGAAACAAGCCAGCATTCAGCCCTAGCGACAGCAGAGGTGGGAGGAGGGACCTGGGGCCCCACAGGTTGAAGCTGTTGATTTCTCTGGCTAATTGCGTGGGCCAAGGCGGAGATTTTTCCTGAGAGGAGTTTTGCTAGACAGAGCTGAAGTGTTTGTCTCCCACTCTCAGCTCCAGCTGCCCCATCCTCCCGGCTCCACCTGATGCCCACGGATGGTGACTCATCCTGCACAGGCCACCGCTGGCTGCTCTCCCTCTTGCTCCCAGCATGATTCCCTCCCCCTCTGGGTGCTGCAGCCTTGGCTCACGCTGCCCATCCAGCTCTTCTCCTCCTCACTCCTGTCTGCTGGGAGCTGGCTGGCTCTGGTGGCCCTGCATGTGAGCAGGAGCAGCGGAGGGAGATGTCTCCTCTCCACCTGCCTCTCCTGTGCTCAGGTGGGTGACAAATAGCAGCAGGTCCAGAGGGAGCAGGTGCAGGGACCTGGCAGCTCTCGTCAGAGTGCGTCACCATGCTGAGAGCAGGCAGGGCTGGCTGCAGAGCATAAATAGGCAGCATTGCTCCAGGGAGCCCTGTCCTTGTCACCATGTCGCTCTGGGAGGGGATGCTCCAGGGCAAGAGCTCCAGGGATGTCTTCTTCCAGGTGCTGACCCCTGACCGCATCCCACAGTTTACTATCCCCTCTCTGGATAGCCACAAGAAGCACAGGCACTCAGGCAAGGAGAAGGAACAGCCAGGGATGGCTTGGAAGAGCAGCTTGGACTCAGCAGTGGAGGATGACCATGAAGTGCTTGGCTTTTGCTCTTCCTGCTCTAACACCAGGCTTGCTGTCACTGCACAAGCTATGCCAGACCCCACTGCTCGGGCAGCTCTGTCCCTGCCCCATCTCCCTAAGGTCACCACCCCCTATGGCTTTGTCACTCTGGGACAGAGCCCACAGGTCACCAGTGAAGAGGCATTGTTTTTTCACCGAGGCTCAGGTTACCCTCAAGGTCTTGCTGCTGAGATACATCCCAGTTGGCAGCAGGAGCCAGGATGCTGCAGATGCCCTGGGATGCCTGTTGCTGGGCAAAGTGGCTGCTCCACGGTGGGTGGAGGTCTGGGAGACCACAAGCAGCCAAGTCCCCATCCCACCAGTCACAAGGACAACAGAGGCAGCCATGCCTCCAGGACTCCAGCAGAGGTTTTCCTGCCCAGAAGATGTGCCAGCTTGCTGAGAGAGATCCAAAGAAGAGATGTTCTGGAAAGCAGAGAAGCAGAGAAGAGAGAGAGGAGGCTCCTGGGGGTGAGCTATCAGAGGAGCAGCTCCAGCCCAGAGCTCCCTGCTGGGACACCCAAGAAGAACTTGTTCCAGAGGATCCTCAGGAGGCATCTTGCCCACCCTCAGCAGCTCAAGCCTACACATTTCCCTCTCCACTGATCTTGCAGAGCAGTTTGGAGAAACAGAGGCTCCCTAAAGACTTGGGAAAGAGAGACTTCTGCAAACACCTCAGACTGCCATGCAGCCAGGGTCAAACATGAGGACATCAGCTGTGTCTTTACCTGGGGGACAAGCATTGAAACAGCAGCATCCTTGGGGCACCAGAAGTGCTCTGCATCAGGAGATCCTCCTGGGGCTTCAGCAGCTGGGGCAGGACACCCATGGGGCAGGAGGAGCAGCAGCTGTGGTGGAGCTGCATGGGGCAGGCTGGGGAGCAGTGGGGGCTGTGGGTTTGTATGGTGTCTGAATAAAGTGAGAACATCTGAGCTGAGCTGTGCCCCTCTCTTCTTTCTTGCCTGTGCCAGCAGGTAGGTGTCAATAGGATATTTTGGTATACCCCAGGACTGCCTCCTATTGCACTCTCAGGTTCAGCAGCTCCTGCTGTTTATCTCCAGATTCTCAATAGTCTGGAGCTGCTGGAATGTGGAGCAGGAGACTGCCCAAGCTCCCTCAGCCATGAGCTGCAGCAGGCTGGGAGAGAAGAGGGATCCCATCCACCTTATGGCCAGTTTCCAGCTTTGTGGTGAGATGTTTGCACATCCCAGGGTCCCTCTCCCAGCCTCTGGACCTCTTCTTTCAAGACACAGCAGCTTTCCCAGAATACTTTCTCCAGGCCAGTCCACAGGGTGCAGTTGTCAAACACTCTTGACCAGCTACAACCAAGCCAGTGTCACATCATTGGCTGTGCTCTCCTAAATTGCTTTTTGTTTTTATGGAGGAGCAGAACCTGCATGGGCAGGAGGAAAGCATTCATGATCAGCAATGTTTTGAGGCTAATGAAGCAGAACCTCCTGGTTCAGCAGCCCTGGGCTGCTGCCACCTTCATTTTCAGGGCTCTTAATTCTCAGTGAGGATCCCTGAGAGGTGCAACTGGGAGGACTGGTCCTGGTCCAGGTCAAGGTAAGCAGCTGGGATGCAGCCAGCTGAGGGGTGGTGGGAACTGGCTGAGGGCCCTGCACTGGGGCCACATGGAGCAGGGAGCAGTCAGGGTTTGCATCAGGGCCATTAAACCAGGAGCTGATTAACTCTGACTCCCATCCCTGCTGGGCTGGCTGTCACCTGGGCACCTCCTGCTCCAACTCAATGCCTTAGTTTCCTCCATCTCTTCAGTCTAGTCCAGCTGTAAGTTCTTTGCTGGAGCTGCCACTTACCAGGGAGCTTTGCCCAATGTGTCTGAGCACCACCCAGCAAGGATGAGCAAGAAGCAAGACGTGGCCCCAGAGTCCCTACTCCCCTCCAAAGGATGCTGCTCCTAGGCAGCAGTACCCAGAGGGCTTCAGCATTGGTGTGGAAGGAGGTGGGAGCTTCTCACAGTGCAAATCCCAGACTTCTCCAGGCACATATGTACCCTCCTGCATGGCTCACAGCAAGGATGTGGAGAAGAGAAGGCTCCAGGGAGACCTTCCTGCAGCCTTGCAGGACTTCAAGGACCTCTCAGGAAGATGGGGAGAGACTTTTTATCAGGGTCTGTTGGGACAGCACAAGGGCTGATGGCTTGAAACTAAAGGAGGATATTTAGATTAGACAGAAGGGAGGAATTTTTGGTGCTGAGGGTGTTGAGAGCCTGTGCCAGGTTGCCCAGAGAGGTGGAAGATGTCCCACCCCTGGAACCATCCCAGGTCAGGTTGGACCTTAGGACTCTCAGCAACCTGCTTTAGTTGCAGATGTCCCTTCTGACTGGAGGTGGGTTGGACTAGATGACCTCTAAAGGTCCCTTCCCACCCAAAGCATTCTATCAGTCTGTGACTTTAACAATTCTTTCTCTAACACAGGAGACTGTGGCAGCCAGGTCTGCTAGGAAGGGAGCTGGGCTCAGTTATGTGACAGCAAATCCACTCAGCAGTTATTTTGAGGAGTGCTGGCACTATGGAGTGAGTCAGGGACTAAGGCTTTGGAAAATTTAAATTGATCTCCAGCTCCTGGGGGCATCATCTCTGCTCAGCACTTAGTGCTCAGAGGGCAGATGGAGTTACCAGAGATTACTGAACGAGTGGTTCTCAGTTACTTGAGTGGTGATATCTGGACATCTGCATGCTTCAAGCTGACAGGCAAATGGGAATTAAGCCATGCACTGTAACCCTTGATGCTTCAGCTACTGCACACCAGTGGCTCTGTCTAACCTCCTCCTCATCTTCCCAGGAAAGCATGAGGGCAAATCCTCAATGGCAGCTGACTGGAGTGGAGAGCCTGCTGTGTTTAGCAGTTCAAGCTGGAGATGGGGAGCTAGGACTTCACTGCTTGGTGACCCTCCTGTGCTCCTAAGCAGCTTTCTGTGCCCCCTTTCCTTGCCCACAGAATAGGAAGAATCCTGTTTTGCTTCCTGGGTGCATTGCAGAGCTTCATTCATCTTTGTTCCCAAGACATCTCTGGCACCCAAGGGAAGAAATATTATGGTATGTTCTTACAGCCTGCCAGGGTGCAAGAGTCATTTCCTCTGGAGGTGCCAGAGTGGGGATTATCAGCCTGGATAGAATCACAAATCAAAGGTGTGTTTCAAATGGTTGTGGAGGGGTTTGCTACGTGGCAGGCATGGAGCTGGGGCTAAGCTAGGAAGGAGAAACATCAATTCCCTTCAACATAGCAGAGGTGCCCTGTGGTGAAGCTGTGCCTCTCTGCCATATTTCTGCTGCCTGCCAGGTTACAGCTGAAGGCATCTCTCCAGCCTGTGAAGGGAGAAGGACAATATCTCCCAGAGAAGCAAGGTGCCTGGGAGATTTACAGGATGCCCTTTGCCTGCAAACCCTCTGCCAGCAGCGAGGTGATGGAGATGTCAGCACCCTGCAAGGCAAAGAGTTGTTACCAGGGACTGATTATCCTGCCTGGGCCAGGTACCTTTTCTAAATGCTGGCTTTGTCTGACTCAGAATTTTGTTCCAGCCTCCTGCAGGTACAGACAACAGAAAGCT
Source organism: Galbula dea (assembly GCA_013399015.1). Taxonomy (NCBI): domain Eukaryota; kingdom Metazoa; phylum Chordata; class Aves; order Piciformes; family Galbulidae; genus Galbula; species Galbula dea. The sequence goes on along the minus strand of VWZX01002915.1, from coordinate 38,295 downwards.
GAGGGCTAATTATCCTCTCTTAATCCCACCTACAGTGGTTTCAGCAGCACTAACCATGCTTTGCTGCGAGTAGGCGCGATCAGAACAGGAATCAGTTCAGATCTCCAGAGCTTGAGGAGCTGGACTGGGGACAGCTCTGTAAATCCTCTGCAGCCAGCAGGTTCTCAATACCCTCCCACAGGTCTCCAGTGTCTCTCTGGAGGGCTGGGTGCTGTCACCCCACCATGTCCTGGCCTCTCCCAGCCCCATTCCCAGGCAGGACTCTCTCCTCTGATGCTGTGATCCTTTTTCCCTCTGCACTGACCCTTCTGAAAGGTTAGATGTTCCAGACACCAGTTTATTTGAAAGGAAACCAGCCAAACTGGGCAGATATTGAAAACATTTCCCAATGCCTTGCTCTTGTCAACTCTGTATGAAGAATAAACAAAACCTCCCTTTTGATCTCAGTGGATCAAGTGTCTCCCTCAAGGTCTCTCTGATGCTGTTACCTCCCCTGTTCTCCAGCATTTCCACAGCAACCCATGGAAATCTAAGTAGAATCATCAAATCACAGGCTGGTTTGGGTTGGAAGGGACCTTTAAAACTCATCTAGCCCAAACCCTCTGCAGTCAGCAGGGACATCTCCAACTAGATCAGGTTGCTCACAGCCCCAGACAACCTGACCTGGAATGGTTCCAGGGATGGAACATCTCCCACCTCTGTGGGCAACCTGGGACAAGGCTCTCACCACTCTCTGTGTAAAAAACCTCTTCTCTTCTAAATCTCCCTCTTCTAGTTACCTCCTCTTTTCAAATGAGCCCAGCTTGCCCCTGGCCAAGCTACTCTGATCACTGATCACACCAGCACTGCAGCCTGGTGTCCTGCTGTCAGGCTAAGGGGGCAGAGACCCCCAAAGGGGACATCACCTACGGCATGTTGAGTGCTCTTCACCACGCTGGGTGCAGAGAGGTGTCAGCCTCAGGGCCCCAGGGCCCCAGGCAGCAGCAGGAGGCAGCTGGCAGTGACCATTCCTCACTGTGATTTTCATGCACCAGAGCACCCAGCCTTCCCCAGATCGATAACCAGCTGCTGCCTTTGCCAAGAAGCTGATAGGCAGTGTCCATGCCTGCCGGTGAGATAAACCCCTTCCTGTCCTCATTAGCTGCACGGCTCCTTTCCCAGCTAATTAGTGCTGGAAAGGTCAAGCTCTGGCTATGAGACACTTGGTTGCTGTCAGCAGTCCCAGTCTGGGAAGCAGGGAAGCATGTAGGGCTGGAAACTGTGATGTTCTTCCACTGACTGCAGGAGTTGGGATCTCTTTCCCAAGAGAGGGGGATTCTGTGTGTCTCCCTGCCCAGAAAGAGCTCAGCCTTCCTGCCCTCCCCTCTGCTGACCCCTCCTGAGACACCCCTGGCTGCCCTCCAGCAGCCTGTGTGCTCTCAGCACCCTTCTCCACACCCTGGGTGCCTGGCAGGTCCAAGAGCTTCACCGCTGCCTGGATGCTGTGAGGATAACAGCTTCTCCAGGGCATTAGATTGTGCCTCCTCAGCTGGCAGGCTGTTTGTGAGCAGGTAGCAACTGCCTCTGATTCAGCTGTTATTGTCCTTGGTTCCCTGCATGTGTTTGTTTGCTTGTTTCCATTACCTCACCTATCCGAGAGCATCAGCTGTGGCCAGGAGTTGAGCGTGGCTCAGGGAAAAGGCTCAGCCCTCCTGCAGGCAGAGCCATGGGAGCTTCTGCAAGGCACATGGGCAGCAGCAGCTCTCTGCTCAGCTGTGCTTGCACTGAGAAACCAGTTTTCCACCCACCTTGGCTCAGCAGCAGAACCTCTGTCCCCAGCTGCAGTCTCCAGAGTGCACCCAGAGCCTTGCTTTTCCCTTTGGATACTCTCAGAGTGGTGAGACCAACCCACTGGTGAGGAGGAGAACCACTGCCTGTGCTCCTTTCTTTGGGGTTTATTTTAAACCCCAGTGTGATCATCTGCTGCTCTTCATGAGGAGCTGAGAGTCATATCTGAGTGGCTTTCAAGCAGCATTTCTTGCTCTGAACTTCAGTATCTGTCCAGATGGGGTTTATGGTGGGCACCTGGGAGGGGGTGTGGAGGCAGCCAGTGCAGAGGAGATGTGACATTGTCTCTGGACATCTGTCCTGGAGCCTGGCTTAATGGGAAAGCAAGGGCAAAGCAGCTTTGGGCTGGGAAAACAAGGAGGAGAATTCCTGGCTGAGCCCATCCCAAGGCAGCAGCTGGGATGTGGTGGATGGACAGCAGGAGCTGCTGGGACAGGGAAAACCACTTGGGGTTAGCAGTGGAGACAGGCTGCTGCAGACCTGAACCTGCCTGACAGGACAGGAGTGGCAGCATCACCTGGGAAAGAGGTGAGCTGGGGCCTGGCATACACCTGCACAACTTTGGGGAGTGTGTAGGTGTGTCTGTGAGTGGGCACAGGGATGAGCAGGAGAGTTCACCTCATGGAGTGATCTTCTCTGTGAAAGACAGAATCATAGACTCAGCTTTCAGATCATCACCACTAACTGTGGCCCTCAGCACCACTGCTCCAGGGCTTTTAAACCCTTCCAGGGATGGTGATTCCACCACTGCCCTGGGCAGCCTGGGCCAGGCCTTGACAATCCTTTCCAGGAAGAATTGTTCCTCATGTCCAACCTAAACCTCCCCTGGCTCAACTTGAGGCTGTTTCCTCTCATATTCCAAAGGAATTACTCAGTATTTTCTTCCACCTGCAGTTTGACCAGGATTTGCTTGGACTTGCTCCTGGATAACATCACTCACCCATGGTTTACTGTAGCTTTTAGACCACACACTACCAGGACTTGGCTCTTTCTCCTCTTCAGGACCAGCAGTGGGCATGTGGATAGTAAAGTGGTGACAAGCTCAGCAAGAGACAGACCCTGTGGCTGTGCTAAATGACCTTTAGTAGCCCTCCCTCCAAAGCTGCACCTCTGAAGAGCAGCATGGGAGGTGGTGAACCTGGAGGTGATTTCCCCCTGGAAACAGCAGTCCTGGGGATCTCTGACTCTGGCCTGGGGCTTCCTGGGGCTTCTGAAGAAGACCTTCAGCAATGAGAAATGATGCAGGTGATGCTGTTGCTGATGGCAGCATGCCATGAGGTGCCTCTGCAGGAAGAGACCTCAGTTGTGACACTCAAGGCAGGACATGTCTCAAACACAGGGGTTTTGGATGCTTTGCCTTCTTGGGTAATCCATGCTACATGGACCTCATTAGGACAGCTTGGCAGAGGGCATGGTCAGTGGCCAGGTCCCTCACTGGAGCTGCTGTCCCACCCATCTCTGTAGACATAGCAAAGTGTCCTGCTGGCAGGACTCATCCAAGTTGCTCTCTCTGCTGAGGGCTGGAGTCAGCCCAGTGGAGACTGCCAGCTCAATTAGAGGAACACATGGAAGGCATCTGCAGGGAGAGCTCCAGTTTTCAGCAGAGGGCAAAGCCAGGGAGCTGTATTTTCATCTTGTTTCTGCTAATTACCCATGGAGATGAAACAAGCTGTTAAAGTTGGAAACCAAATTAATTTCCTTCCACAGGCTGCCTTCACACCTCCCAGGATTTGCCCCTCCTGAGGAGCAGAGAGATGCTTTGTTCATTTACGGGGAGATGCCTCCTGGCACCTCTTCCCAGGAGCTTGGCTAGATGTGGCAGATGCAGAAGCTACTGCTGTGCCCACCCTTGGGAAAAAGAGCATTTGCAAGAAAGACTTTTCCCAGGCTTGAGGTTGTTTCTTACACAGTGTGGAAACCCTTCCAGGCTCAGACCATGCTGGAAAAGAACCATCTCCCTGTGCTAGCCCAACAGGTCTTGCAGGAGCATGAAGCCTTGAGAAGCTCTGCATGGTGCTGCCTGCACCAGCTCTGCTGTATGGGAAGGGAGGTGTTGCCAGGGCCAGCTTCACATCCCCACAGCTGCTCCCCATGGATGGAGGGACTGAGGCAGATCTGTATTCCTCACTGTCAGCTGCTGGCTTGCCTGTGTCTGACAATCAATAAACTGAGGCTGGAAATGCTATTGATACTTGCACTGCCTCCTGTCATGCTCACGCTGAGCAAGGAGCTTGAAATGCCAAGGGAAAGGGAGGCCAAGTGCTTCAGAGGGGTTGATGGAGGTTGCTGAGCCAGGGCAGAGCTGCAGGGATCCCAGCCCAGCTGGACCACTGAGATCAGCTGGAGGGGGATAAGATCATAGAGGCACAGAATTATTTAGGCTGGAAGAAAACTTTTNGAGCCTCCTCTTCTCCAGGCTAACCAAGCCCAGTTCCCTCAGCTGCTCCTCACAACACTTGTGCTCTAGACCCTTCCCCACCTTCCTTGCCCTTCTCTGGACACACTCCAGCACCTCCATGTCCTTCTTGGAGTAAGGAACACAAAACTGACCCCAGGATTGGAGTTGTGACCTCCCCAGTGCCCAGTCCAGGAGGCCAATCCCTGCCCTAGTCCTGCTGCCACCCTAGTGCTGATAGAGGCCAGGATGCTGTTGGTCTCCTTGGCCACCTGGGCACATGTTGGCTCATCTCCAGCTGCTGTCAACCAACCCTCCCAGGTCCTTTTCTACTGGGGATGCTGTTGGTCAAAGTTGGATGGGGCTGCAGACCCTGCCAGGACACACAGGGGAACAAGGTACCCAGGAGGAGCAGAGCAGCAGTGAGGAAAGTCAGAGCAAACCTGTAGCAGCAAAAGGAGGTGAAGTCTGTGCAGCTGGTACCTGATGGCTCAAGTGAGAATGGAAACACAGTGAAGCTGTTTTCTTGATGAGCAGATAAACCTACAAAGCAGCTTTGTTATTGACACCAAGGACTTCAGCAAGCAGCAGAGCTGTGGTTGCTACACAGTCCCTAGAGCCCCTCTGGGTCTGGTGCTGTGCAAACAGAGACAGCCTGAACTTGGCTGCAGTCAGCATCCCAGGTGGCCAAGTCTCTATCCAGTTCACAAGTTGTGGGATCATTTGATCTCCAGTAACCAGCTGCTGGCTGATGGGACATGAAGAGAGCTGCAGGAAGAAGAAGGGAGAACAAGGCACCATCTCCTCATCATACACCCCAGTGTGGAGGCTGCAAAATTAAAAGCACCTGGTTTGGAGATCTGGAGCCTTTCTCTGAGTTATCTCCATCCTCCAAACACCTGCTTCAACGACCCTCAGCTGCCACTCTCAGCAGCTGTGGTCTTCTCTCTCTCTGCATGAACCTGTGTGTCAAGCTGCTGCCCTTTGGTCCCTGCTCTCAACAGCACTTCAAGCCCTTGGCACATCTCCATGGGATGGCAGCCAGCAAGCAAATTTAGATGATCAGCAAACATGACAACTGCAGATCTTTTCATCAGAAAGGCTGAATAATGCTCCCCCAGATGCCACCTTCCCATCTTCTACCTCAACCCTTTCTCCACATGGGTAAAGCTATTAGAGGCTTAGAAACCAATATTGCTTTTCTCCATCAAAAACCATGAGTCATGCAAGTTTTAAAAGCTCCAAGGTTCACCTTTGTATCTGTTTCAAGCTAATTGCTTTAAAAATAATAAGAAGCAGGATTCATTATGTTTCTTTAATTGCCCTCAGGGCTGGGTGTTCTGTGAGGGGGAATTTAATTTGGCTAAGAGCTGATTTTCATTAGGGGGTAAAGGAAAAGACAGAAAAAGTCTGGTGTGCTGCTCTGTGCCTTAACAAAGGAACACTTGGTGGAAAAAAAAGAACCTTCTTGTGAGTGTGAGGCCAAACTTCTAGGGGAATGAACCCCCCTGCACCCCAGCTCTTTGCTTGGGAGAACCTGCTTGCTCCAGAGCTGGAAAGTACAGTGTGAAATGCCTTTGTGCCCAGGGGCTCTGTGTACAGACATCATCTCTGAGCAGGACTTGCAAAAGAGCATCCTAGGATGGTGTCACAGAATGGTGGGGGTCAGAAGGGAGCTCTGGGGATCACCCAGTCCAACCCCCCTGCTCCAGCAAGGCACCCACAGCAGCTTGCCCAGGGTCACCTCCAGCTGCCTTGGCAATCTCTCCACACAAGGAGACTCCACAGCCTCTCTGCAAAGCCTGGGCCAGAGCTCCAACACCCTCACACCAAACAAGTTTCTCCTCCTGCCCAGGAAGGAGTAAATCTACACTGTGAGTTCTGTCACCAGCAAGAAAGAAGAAAATGTCAAGAGTTATCAGCAGTGGATGGCTGAAGCCAGATGGTGGAAGGTGAATTTGCTGTTGGGGTTTTGAGTGGTAACTGTGGAGCTAGAGGAACAGTGACCTGACTGAGTTTATCTTTGCCAATGTCCCTAAACAGGTGGCTTGGGAAGAGGCTGGTGGGCTCAGAGGCTGATGTGGAGACTGAAGACTCTTTTGGGAAGATAAACCTGCACTGTGCTCTCAGTTCTGGCTGCATGTGGGACTTCTGAGGGCAATGCTACCCCCACTGAGCTGAGCCATGCTGATGCCTGGGAAAGGATGCCTTAACCCATGGCTCAGCTGAGACATGGGTGGGAGAAGATGGCCTGGGGTATGCAGAGGGGTGAGGGAAATGCTGGTGTCCTGAGCAAAACTGTAAGACCACAAGAACTCTTACAACACAAACCTAGTGCACTGTGGAAGAGCTGCCCAGTGACAGCCACCTGGAGGCTGTGTAACTCCAGCTTGTCCATGTTTCTGGGGCAAACAGCCAGTGACCTGACCTTGTCCTGAGCATGAGTATGCTTGCTTAGCCACCCTACAGCAACAAAGCATCTCATCTACTCCTTGCTTTGCTGTTCCTTACAAACCCAAGTGACTCTTTGTTCCTTCAAAGCTAAGCAGATTTCTAACCACTGGCAGATTTTCAGCAAGGTTTTGGTCTGTCCAGAGATGTCTCTTGTCATCATCCCAAGTGTTTTAGCCTCCATCTGAAGGCTCTTCAGCCTGTCCATCACCTCCACCCTGCAATTCCCCTCTGCACTCTTGGTACACCTCCTGGATTAGCTGATATTTTCCCTCCTCTCAGCAGGAATCTGAGCTCCTGGGCTGAGAGGGACAGATGGACACGAGGTCCATCAGGGCAGCATCTGCTGGTCACTTGGGGATGGAGGAGGAAGGGGCTGCTGCCCTGTTGCTGCTCCATAGGTTGCCTCAGGGAGAAAACTTGGTGCTTGGCCATGGAAGAGGGAGAAATGAGGGGGAATTCTCATATCTGCAACTTCAGTAGAAGTGAATGTTTCAAAGGATAGAGCTGTCAGGGATAGCTCCTTTCTCCCCTTCTGTCAAGGGTCAGGGCTGGGCTGGCCACCAGGTGAGGGACAGATGTTCTCTCTGAAACCTTCTGCCTTCCTAAAGGGAAGAGAAAGGGAACAAGGGAGAGAGACTTAGGGGTTGGAGAAAGAAAACTAAAGTAACCTGAGTGAAAATAATAACAATAAAATGAAATGAAATGAATATATACAAAGCTCATCCTGAACCCAGCCCCTGATGGCAGTGATGTCACTGGCACCACTGATGCTGGGGCAGCACTGGGCATGTCCCAGCCTGGACTCAGTGGCAGATGGGAACTGGATTCAGCAGCTGGATTCTGGAACTGGATTGAGGAACACAGGGATTGAGGTTGAAGGCAGAAAGACCAGAGTCCTCCTCAGATGCCAGCCACTGAAGAAGAGGCCTGACCCTTGTGACCCCATCAGCTTTGGACTGAAGATGACATCCATGGATGGGATTCCTTGTGGGTCAATTGATGGTCACCTCTCCTGTCCCCTCCTCCCCACAGGTGTTACCTCTGACCTCCTGCACCCCAAGATGTGGGGCACAAGAGTTAGCAGTGCCCATGGTCTGCAGAGGAGCAAGTCTAAGGCAGAGCCTTGCTGCAGCCCAAGCCTTGGCAGTGTCAATGAACATCAAGTGTTGTCACTGCAGAAATGGTCTGGGAGCTGCAGAAAGTGCATCCCTGAGAAGAGACTGAGCTGAGAAGTAAAATCACTGACCAGAACTGGTTGTGTTCTTCCTCAAACCAGGTCCCCTCCTCTTCTTCCCTTCCTTCTTGCCTCTCTTTGCTCTGTCACCTCATCCCAATGCACAGAACCTGCCAGAGAAGCACTTTCCTGCTGGAGTTTCTCCACCTGACAGCATGGTGAGGAACCACTGGTGACCCAACCCACCACCTTCTTGGGGGACTATGCTCTGCAGGAGAGCTCCTCTTGCTCTCCTCCTTGGTGGGAATTCAGAGGCTGCCTCACAGCCACCTGCCAAGAACTGTGCTGTGTAGGAAAGAGATGCCTTGAGCCAGTTTGGGGAACACTCTGGGAGTTGCCATGTTCTTTAAAAATGGTTCAAGTGGGATTTTATCCTAGGAGATCAGTGATGAGAGTGCAGAGGTGGCTACTAGATCTCCCCAATTAATCAGATGAGTCCTATTGATTTTGATGGGGGTGGTTCACTGGCCTGAGATGAACTCCAGCTTATTTTCCCCCTGGATCCTGGCCAGATGATGCAGCAGCTTGGAGGATCTGGCCCTTATTCATCACACCTAGCCAGAGCCCGTGCAGGAATCCAGTCCTTTTAATAGTGCTGGGGGTTTTATTGCTATTATTTTAGGCAGAGTGCCCAAGATGGAAAAGGATGATTGATATTCAGGGAACAAATCCAGAGGTAATGGTCCCCACAAGCTGGGGGCCAAGGAAGCTGACAGCTTGCTTTCCTGGGTAGCCAGGTGGAACTGCTGATGTCTGAGCTGTGCTTTGGATGTGCTGCCAGCAACGTTTAGGGATGGATTGGTGGCCCTAGAAAGGAAAGCTGTGTAGCCACACAGCTCATCCACTCTGCTGGAGGGAGAGTGGATGTTAAACATTAACCTTGGATCTGGAGGATCAGTGCTATTTTTGGGTCTGCAGATGTGGTTTGCATCCCCCTGGTTCTTTATGCCCCAACAGGAACTTGTTTGCTTATGCAAAATTGCCTCTTGCCTGTGTGCTCTGAGCACAAACTTGAACTGAAGGGTGTCCTGAAGAGCAGCCATCCATCCCTCCAGCTACACATACAACACAGCTCACCTTCCCCTGGCTGGGACATGACACCTGGACATGGAACCAGAGAGACCACAAGGGCTGTGCCCCCCCAACCCCTCTCCTAGCAACGAACCATTGTAGAGTGGCCCAGAGATGGGTGCATCCTCAAGGTGCTGAGCTGCCTCCAGCACCCACCCTGTGTCTCCCCTGGGCTGGTTGGGGTTGTGGCAGTTGAGAGGCTGCTGCTTTACAGCATCTGGTGCCCTCCCCTGGCTCTGTCACTCTGTGCATCCTTGATGCCAACCTTCTGCACCTAATGTCCAGTGCTCAGAGCTTTGCAGCAGAGGCAAGAGAGGAAAGCTGCTCCTTGCTCTACATTCTCCATTTCTGTGAGTCTTTGATCTTTGGGAAGAGCTCAGGAAGGACTGAGAGCTCTAAGAGCCCTTCTCTAGGTTACAATTCTCTTGTCCAATTGTTTTTTCTTAGTTTATTTAATTTAGAATCCTAGAATGCTTTGGGTGGGAAGACCTTTAGAGCTCATCTAGTCCAACCCACCTCCAGCCAGCAGGGACATCTGCAACTACAGCAGGTTGCTGAGAGTCCTAAGGTCCAACCTGACCTGGGATGGTTCCAGGGATGGGGCATCTCCCACCTCTCTGGGCAACCTGGGACAGGCTCTCACCACCAACAGCATCCAAAATTTCTTCCTTCTCTTTAGTCTCAATCTCCCTCTTTAAGTTTCAAACCCTCAGCCCTTGTCCTGTCCCAACAGGTCCTGCTAAAAAATCTGTCCCCACCTTCCTGAGAGGTCCTTGAAGTCCTAAAAGGCTGAAATATCTTCTTTTACCACTTTCTTCTTCTCTTTTCCTTGTCTTGTCTTGCTTTAAACCCATCCCCACTTTGCTAAGGCTAAGAGCAAGGGTTTTTTTAAGAAACAACCTCCTAACACCTCTCCTACAAGTGCTGCCTAGGAGCAGCAGCATGGCCCCAATCTCCCTGTCAGATAGTCCTACCCCTGTCAGAGAGTCCCCAACAGCTCTCATCACATGCTCAGAGAGGCACAGAGAATCGTGAGCTACTCCTGACTGAAGGGGATCCATCCTGCCCTGCCTCAGGTGCTGGAGGAAGCCAAGTGCTGTTCTCAGAGATGTCAATGCTTTCTCTGCCTGCAGAACAAGGAGTGCAAGTGAGTTTGCATTTGGCTCCATCAGCATTTCTGCTGCTAGGGAGACAGTCAGGAGAAATCTCACTCTTGTCTGGGGCAGAATGTTCCAACCTGGGAACAAGATTGGTTTGTAATTACTGGGGCTTAGGAGGGAACTTCACTGAATCCCTGAATCCCAGCACAGTGGGGGTTAGAAGGGACCTGTGAGGATCATCCAGTCCAACCCCCCTGCTCCAGCAGGGCACCCACAGCAGCTTGCCCAGGCTCACCTCCAGCTGCCTTGGCAATCTCTCCACACAAGGAGACTCCACAGCCTCTCTGCAAAGCCTGGGCCAGGGCTCCAACACCCTCACAACAAACAAGCTTCTCCTCCTGCTCAGCTGGAACCTCCTGGCTTCCAGTTGGTGCCCAGTGCCCCTTGGCCTGGCCCTGGGCACCAGTGAGCAGAGTCTGGCCCCAGCCTCTTGCCCCCAGCCTTCAGCTCTTGCTCAGCATTGAGCAGCTCCCCTCTGGGGCTGCTCTTCTCCAAGCTAAGCCCCATGGCTCTCAGCCTTTCCTCCTGCCAGAGCTGCTCCAGTGCTCTCAGCATCTTCCTAGCCTCCAATGGACTCTCTCCAGTAGTTCCTTGTCTGTCTGGAACTGGGGAGCCCAGAACTGGAGCCAGGACTCCAGCTGTGGCCTGAGTAGGGCAGAGTAGAGGTGGAGGAGAACCTCCCTTGTCCTGTTGGTCACTTCATGCATCCCAGGAGACCATTGACCTTCTCAGCCATAAGGTCACATTGCTGGCTCCTGATGAACTTGCTGTCCCCCAGCACTCCCAGGTCCTTCTCCTCAGAGCTGCCTTCCAGCAGGAATCTTCCCAAGGAGCAGGATTTCCCATGGTCACTTGTGATGGATCATCTGTTCTGTCTCTTGTAGCCACTTGCTGCTGCCCATCACAAAAGGCAGGACACTGGTTTTATTGTGACCTTGACAGTTCTTTTTCTTTTTTACTCATGTCTCTAAATGTCTCTGTAGTTCTCAACATTTTTGGTTGGTTTCTTGTGGGCATGGAGGGAGCCAGAAGAGCCAATCCTTTTCCTACAGCCATCCAAATCTTCACCTTCCCACAGTGTGGCCAGAAAACAAACCCTGTGACAGCTAACTGACCTGTAGAGAGAGTTTGTTGGTTCTCAGAACGTTGTAAATAAACAGTCCCTGCCTCAATAGACCTGGGCAGAACCTCAATAGACCTGGGCAGAACCTCTGGGCTCTGAGTGACAGCCACTGTGGGACTGTTGGATGTGCAGACCCTGTATGACAAGGTGTGGGTCACTGCCCTACTGCAGCTGAACCTCCTGCTCCTGGGGCTTCTAAAAGCTTTCCATGGTGATGGAGAAAGGAAAGCTTCCAGCCTCAACCATGCAGCTCCCAGCAGAGTCAGCTCCCAGGGGAATGTGATCAATCAATCCTTTGTGGCCAGGAGCTCAGAAAGGGAGAACAGGATTTGGGTGTTTTCTTGGGTCTAGAGCACAAGGGTTGTGAGGAGCAGCTGAGGGAGCTGGGGGTGGTTAGCCTGGAGAAGAGGAGGCTCAGGGGAGACCTTCTCACTCTCTGCAGCTCCCTGAGAGGAGGCTGGAGCCAGGTGGGTGTTGGTCTCTTCTCCCAAGGAACAAGTGATAGGACAAGAGGAGACTTAGCCTCAACGGTTGTCAGGGTGGTCTTACATTACCCATTGGGCACTCCTGACAGTGCAGAGCCACCCAGGAGATCAGGCTATGCTCTGCCTTCAACTCTGAGTCTGCCTGTGCAAGGGGAATCATAATTAGACTGTTGAAAGAGCAATGTCTGCACACTAATTAACCCTGTTTATCTTCCACACGTGGAGCAGTTAACATCCCAATAGAAGGTAGCACAGGAAAACAGTTTGCTTTTTATCCAGTGATTTTCCTAAATGCAAAGGGTCTCTCCTTTACAAATCGCAGGATGAAAGAGCTGATGGCATGTGGAGATGAAACAAAGCCTGACTGTTGCCCTGTCTGTGATCTCAGAAGTGAGGCAGCTTAGCTGAACACCAGCATTTAAAGGAAGGGCAAGACTTGCTCCTGACCAGAGCTGCCTACTCCAGAACCAGAGCATAAGGACAATCCATTCCAGCAGGACTCTGCAGTCCTCTGGGCTGGAGGATACCTGCCCCACTCTGCTGGGGTTGTCCGTGCATCAGCAAGCTGAGCATCAACAACCTTCTGCCACCTGGTGACTGAGAAGAGGGTCAAAGACCTGCACTGATGGTGGATCTAGAGCACAGGTGTTGTGAGGAGCAGCTGAGGGAACTGGCCTTGGTTAGCCTGGAGAAGAGGAGGCTCAGGGGAGACCTTCTCACTCTCTGCAGCTCCCTGAGAGGAGGCTGGAGCCAGGTGGGAGTTGGGCTCTTCTCCCAAGGAACAAGTGATAGAACAAGAGAAAATGGGCACCAGGGGAGGTTTAGGTTGGACATGAGGAACAATTTCTTCCTGGAAAGGGTTGTCAAGGCCTGGCCCAAGCTGTCCAGGGCAGTGGTGGAGTCACCACCCCTGGAGGGATTGACAAGCCCTGGGGAAGTGGTGCTGAGGGCCATGGGTGGTGGTGACCTGGAAGTGCTGGTTAATGGTTGGACTTGATGATCTTAAAGGTCTTTTCCAACCAAAGGAACTCTTTGAACAGGGCTCATGCTCTGACTGGGGCTGCTGCTTGGCTCCTGCCCATGATGTGCTGCCTGGTGCTGCAGAGACAGGAAGGGTTGTTCCCCCTGTGGTGTCTCAGCAGGACAGACAGCCTCAAGCTAGCTGGACACAAGCAACAACCAAAAGGCAAGGAGATGCAAGAATCATCTGTGAGCATCTGGACAGAGGGTCCTCTGCTGGGTCATCACCACAGCAGCTGCTCTGTTGTGTCAGGGTGAAACAACTCCAGGTGTTGACATGAGCTGGCATGGGAACAACTAGAGCAACTGCTCCAACCCAGCCAGGCTGCAGAGGACAGCACAAAGAGGTCAAATGCCCATGTCCTGGCACCATGGGGCTCAGTGCCTGTGACCACAATGAAGCTTTCTAGCAGATCTTCCTCCTAGACCTCTGATTCCAGGTGTCTGAGGCTGCTCACCTTCCTGCAGGTCTTTCCAAGGACATGGAACCAACAGCATCTGACTTCAGAAGCCTGGAGCAGAGGTGACCTCCGCTGGCAAAAGTGCTGACTGAGGCAGGACCGTGCCTGCAGGCTGCCTGCATTGTCACCTTTGTCATGCTGCTGTCCCTCTCTGAAGGCTCAAAGAGCCCAGGGGAAGGCCAGGCAAGAGACAAGTCAGCAGATGCAAAGGGGCTGCTCTCTTCCCTTTCTGACAACATCTCCACTCAGCCTTTTTTTCTCCTTTTTGTTTTTTTTTTTCTTTTCCAAGGACACAAGTGTTTGAGAGAGGAAAGGTGGCTTCCAAACCACAGAGTGGCCTGGAGGGGACTGGTGTTTGAGAGGTGAAAGGTGGCTTCCAAACCACTGAGTGGCTTGGAGGGGACTGGTGTTTGAGAGATGAAAGGTGCTGCAAGCAGTGGTGGCTTCCAAACTCTAGACATGGCCTGGAGGGGGCTGGCTGCTTGCTGCAATGCTCTTGACAACGTGGGTAGGAGAGTGGATCTGCAGGGAAAAGGAGGAGGTGAAGGACAAAGCCTAGGAGCAGGAAAGAGCTGCAGTGTCCCTAGGGGAGCAGAGACCTTGGGAAGAATGAGAGAGGAGGAGGTGATGCAAGCAGGGAGAGCTGGGTGGTAAAGAAAGAGCTTGACCAGGCTGTCAGGAGCAGTAGGAGGATGAACCAGGACAGCCTTGGTGTGGAAAAGGCTCTGGGAAGTTTAATCTCAGTGAAACAATGACTAAAAGCCAACCTGGAGGGATCCTGGGGGATGAGAGAGGCCAGGAACACAGGCAGGGACTGCTCATCATTAGGCTGAAGGAGTTAGGAGAGCATCTGCTCATCAGTGGGCTGGGACCATGTTTGGGACACTCTGGGCACACTGGCACTCCAGTTCAGACCAAAGCCTGTCAGAAGATCAAACTAAAAGACCAAACCTGCTGCTTTTGCACCCATCTCCTGTTCTAGATGGGAACACAGAGGTCTGGCATCTTTCCCTGGCCCAGCCTATGATGGGAGGTCGCTCTGAGACAATCCCTCTAAGTACACAGAGGTTCTCTTTCAACCATCAATCACCTCAGCCCCTGGACCAGTTAGTCTGCACAAACCTGAACTGGTTTGTAGAGATAAGAGTGTCCTCTGCACACAGGAGAGCAGGTGGCTGTAAAACAAGGGACACACTCTTTTCAGAGGACATAAATTGAGCTGCTGTTATTTATTCAGGATGTTGATCTTCCAGGCTCAAGATTCACACTGGCTTCTGCCCATCAGGCTGCATTCTGGAGTGCTTGGGAATGCCATGGGTTGACTGCTGGGACACCACAGTATAATTTTAACAGGGAGTTAATGCAAATTTGGGGTTGTCTTTTACACAAGCTGATAAGGTTAATGTTTCACAGAGGCTGATAAGACTCACTTCTCCTCTCCAGCCTTGGGTCTTCTGGCAGAAAATGACTGCATTGACCTCAGGGTGGCACTTGCTGGAGATAGCTGTTCTCAGCTGTTATGCTGTTCCTCTCCATGCTGATCCAGGATCAAACTCATGTCTTGAGATTATAACCATGTCCAACTGCAACAGCTCTCAAGATCACTATCAAAATACCCCTGGACTGTTTGGGCTTCAATTAGCTGTTCCAAATACTAACTTTGTTCCTAGAAAGAAAACTTCTTGGGTCTGCATGGAAGTGACATGTCAGGAGATGGATCCTGTCTGGATTATATTGTTATTACAAATAAGATACAGGGACTTCTGAAAAATTCCACCTAACTCTCATGGTCCAAAGGCAGCAGGGCAGGGAGGGGATTCTGCCTCTGCTCTGCTCTGGGGAGACCTCAGCTGCAGTGCTGGGGCCAGCTCTGGACTCCTCAGCACAGCAGAGACATGGACCTGGTGGAGCAGGGCCAGAGGAGGCCACAACAATGATCTGAGGGCTGGAAGCTCTCTGCTGTGAGGCCAGGCTGAGAGAGTTGGGGTTGTTGAGCCTGGAGAAGAGAAGGCTCCAGGGAGACCTTCCTGCAGCCTTGCAGGACTCCAAGGGCCTCTCAGAAAGATGAGGAGAGACTTTTTATGAAGGCATGTTGGGACAGGACAAGGGCTGGTGGCTTGAAACCAACACAGCAGAGATTTAGATTAGAAAGAAGGGAGAAATTTTGGCTGCTGTTGGTGGTGAGAGCCTGTGCCAGGTTGCCCAGAGAGGTGGGAGATGTTCCATCCCTGGAACCATCCCAGGTCAGGTTGGTTGGGGCTGTGAGCAACCTGCTGTAGTTGGAGACGTCCCTGCTGACTGCAGGGGTTGGACTAGTTGACCTTAGAAGGTTCCCTCCTACCCAAAGCATTCTGTGATCTATGAGAGGCAGCAGAGCTCTCTGGAGGTGCAGGAGACAATTACTCCTGTGTGATGCACAGCCACATTTCCAAGGGACACATCAGCTGTTTTGATGAACTTTGGAGGTTTGGTCTTTGTCTGGGCTCATTCCAGATGCCAAACTGCAGGATGCTACAAATGAGAAAGCACAAGAAGGGACAGGACTGGCAGCACTGAAGTCTCCTGACCATTTGCTTTGATTATAGCAGGGTTTTTTAACCCATTCTGGCCAGGCTCTAGCTTGCCTCAGTTTGCAGCAGACAAATGTGCAGTTCCAATGAGTGGGGCAGAAGCAAACAGGCTTGTGTGTGGTACCAAGCAACAGGAGCAATGGAAGGAGCAGCAGCTGCTCTTTTTCCACCACTGAAGCTACATGTGGCTTGCAGCATCCAACAGTGACCACCAGCAGACATCTGGGTGGTCAAGAAGGGTGGTGCCTGTTGGGATGGAAGGGCAGAGTATGAGGGGAGGGAGAAAGGATCTGGAGGAGAAGCCATATGAGGAATGGCTGAAGTCACTTGCTTTGTTCAGCATGGGGAAGAGGAGGCTGAGGAGAGACCTCACTGCAGTTTAGAACTTCCTCCCCAGAGATGAAGGAGAGGCAGGAGCTGATCTCTTCTCTCTGCTGACCAGCAACAGGACCCAGGGCAATGGCATGAAGCTGTGCCAGGGGAGGGGCAGGGTAGATCTTAGGCAAAGGTTCTTCCCCCAGAGAGTGGTGGAGCATTGGAACAGGCTCCCCAGGGCTGCAGTCATGGCATCAACTCTCCTGGAATTCCAGCAGCATCTGACCAATGCTCTTAGCCCCATGGGGTGACTTTGGGGTTGTTCTGAGCACAGACAGGAGTTGGACTGCATGATCTCTGTGGGTCCCTTCCAACTCAGGACATTCTATGATTCCATGAAACCTCTTAGGTTGCTCCCATATGCAGGAGGTTCCCATGGCTGTAAATCTCTGGCTTTCAAAAAGCAATTGATGACACCAAGTTCATCCAAGCATGACCACAGGATTTCCCAAGCCTTTGGCTCCATGCTGTGATACTCCAGGATAAACAAACTTCAACACTTTCAGTGTTGTGGTTTCAACACTTTCAGTTCTGCCTGGGGACAAAGTTTGGGCAAGAGAAGCTGAACCTGGCACCTTGCCCTTCCTCTGCTGACTGAGATGCTCTTGCTCATAGACTAAGTTCATTTTTCACATTCATCTTCTGCCTCCTGGCCTTCCTCCTGCCTCTACTGCACCTTGTGCTCAAGATCAGGGAAGTGAGGGAAAAGAGATCTGTCCCTGCAGGGCTGATCACAGAATCCCCAAATCCCGGCATGAAGGAAGTTGGAAGGGACCTCTGGGGATCATCCAGTCCAACCCCTGCTCCAGCAGGGCACTCACAGCAGCTTGCCCAGGGTCACCTCCAGCTGCCTTGGCAATCTCTCCACACAAGGAGACTCCACAGCCTCTCTGCAAAGCCTGGGCCAGGGCTCCAACACCCTCACACCAAACAAGCTTCTCCTTCTGCTCAGCTGGAACCTCCTGGCTTCCAGTTGGTGCCCAGTGCCCCTTGGGCTGGCCCTGAGCACCACTGAGCAGAGTCTAGCCCCAGCCTCTTACTCCCAGTCTTTAGATATTGATAATGATGTTCAGCTCACAATGAATGTGAGCTGAGGAACTCACCCCTTGAGATAACAGAAACCAGCTTGGGCCACCCCTTGAGATAACAGAAACCAACCTGGGCCACCTAAAGGCAAAAGACACCTTCCCTCTGTTAGCTACTCAGGCTGCCCTAATAAATAATATCCCATAGCACCTGAAACCTACTGGGACAAGGTTGTGAGCAGGTTGATAGTCAGGGAGAAACTGTAATGAACTTTTGGTAATTGGTGTGAAAATTCCTTGCTGACCTCTAGTGAGGATGAGATTCCTTACAGAAACCACACTGCCTGCATCTGCTGCCTCCTCTTCTTGGCTCAGTACAGACACAAAATTCATCAGCTGCATGGAGAAAAGCTCTCAGAAATCCATGTAATTCAATTAGATCATCAAAGAGATGATCTAATCATCTCAGGTCACTTATTCAGTCTAGGGCAAGCTCAACTCTTATGTCACCTGAACTGGAAACCTTCTCCTGTGCCACTCTTCTGGCAGCAATCCTCTCATCTAAGGGAGAGATTCACTCTGACTTTATTCTTGCTTTTCAGTTTAAATAGTAGGGCTTTTGGGATGAGAAAATCCCAAATCATCCAAGTCAGATATTAATAAGAAGGGGGAAAAAAAGTATCCTGGACAGCACAGAGTGTCCTGCAGGTTCAGGACAGATGCAGTGTGGTCTGAGGTTCCTGCAGGTGAGGATACACACAACATGGGCTCTGCTCACAGAAGCTGTGTCCTCTCCTGCCTCCCATGGAGAGTATCTGGCAGAGGTCTCTCTATCCACTCCATTTGGGTTCCCTTTTTCCTGCTGGTCTCACTCATTTTAAGCTCCTCCATCCCCACTGCCTTTTACTCCTGCCCTTTCACATGTCTACCCCAAAACCAAATGCAAGACAAAAGGCTTTCCCACCAGTTGCTTGTCTATCAGGACTTTCCCTGGGGTCACTGGGCAACCAGCTCTACAGCCACATCCTCTCCTAACTCTGTGAAAGGACCCAAAATCTGTCCTTCAGCACACCCTTTCCTCCCAGCCCTGTTGTTCTTCCTGCCACTCAGCCTCCCCCCACCCACTTGGTCTCCCATCAGCTGTGGTTCTTGTGCTGTGCCAGCACCATCACTCTCCTCAGGTGCTGGGTTTCTAGAGCAATGTGTCACTGCTCTTGCTTCTGAAGCTGCCCTGCAATGAACACATCCTCCCTGAAAACACAACCAGGGGAACAAGGGGATGAAGGGTATACAGAGGAACCTTTCCTCCTGAAGCCTCACCCTGGAAACCACCCCAAAGATACAGAGAGTTTAGCCTTGATCAAACAGAGCTGTGAGCACACAGCTTGTGCTGCTCTTGGCTATTGTTCTTGGGCAAGTCCCAGCTAGCAACAATGGTGGCCAGATCCAAGAGGAGGAGGAGGAAGAGGAGAAGGAGGGAGAATTGCAGAGGCAGCTGGTGGAGGCACTGTTTGTGCTCCTGTTTGCTCAGGTTGTCTCAGAGACCTCCAAAAGCTTCTCCCTCCAGCAAAATAGATAAACTGCAAACTGCTGAAGGAATCCTGAAGAACACAGCTCATGGTGGCAAGCAGCTGAGGCCTCCAGAGGAGGATCATGGAACCACAGAATGTCCTGAGTTGGAAGGGATCCACAGAGATCATGCAGTCCAACTCCTGTCTATGCTCAGGACAACCCCAAAGTCACCCCATGGGGCTAAGAGCATTGTCCAGATGCTTCTGGAACTCCAGGAGAGTTGGTGCCATGAGTGCAGCCCTGGGGAGCCTGTTCCAATGCTCCCCCACTCTCTGGGGGAAGAACCTTTGCCTAAGATCTACCCTGCCCCTCCCCTGGCACAGCTTCATGCCATTGCCCTGGGTCCTGTTACTGGTCAGCAGAGAGAAGAGATCAGCTCCTGCCCCTCCTTCATCTCTGGGGAGGAAGTTCTCAACTGCAGTGAGGTCTCCCCTCAGCCTCCTCTTCTCCAGGCTGAACAGAGCAAGTGACTTCAGCCATTCCTCATATGGCTTCTCCTCCAGACCTTCCCCATCTTCAGGGCCTCCTCTGAATTCTCTCTAACAACTTGAATCATAGAATGTCCTGAGTTGGAAGGGACTCATGAAGATCATCAAGTCCAGCTCCTAAATAAGCTCTACCTGTATGGATCCACAACACCACAGGGATGCTTTTGCTACCCTTATTTGATTCTGGAAACCACTGATGAGGAGATGAAGGCTCAAAGCTGCTCAGATAACAGCAATGTGGTGTTTGAGTCTGAGCTGTTTTGGTTAAATAGCTCCACAGTGAAAAGTTCTCTCCTTCAAGAGATAAAACCCCCAGAATGTAGAACTAAGAGGCAAACTTTCAGCCTGGAAGGAGATTAGCAGCTCCATGTCCCAACTGTTTGTCCAAGAGGCAGGATGACTGGATGCAGTGTCTTTAGAAGACAGTGAGCACTGGCTGTCAGTATGGCTTACAGCAAATTATTGAGATGTGAGAGAATCTTTAATAATCCCAGATATGAGAGGATTCTGAGGAGCTTTGGAAGGAGAGAAGAAAAGAGGCAGATGGGCAGTGGGGTAGCAGATTAAAGTCAGTGCAATGTGATGCAGATGGGAAGAAGCAGTTTGAACTCTTCCTGGTCTTCATGCACTGGAAAGCAACTCAAAGGCCTTGGTGTCACTGTCAGGAGTTCATTAAAAAGCATCTGCTCAGCAAAGCTTTCTGACCAGAAAAGCAGCAGGGAGTTGGGATATTTCAAGGTAGGGTTTAGGGAACACTGAAGATATTGTAATGCCCTCTATGCCATTGGTGATGAAGCAGTGTGTTCAGGCCAGGTCTGTTCCCCTCCCTGGGAAAACATAAACTCTGTTCTCCTTTGGAAAAGAGAAATTCAGTCCAAAAAGTGCAAGAAGAAATGCTAAAGGCTTGGAAGGTTTCCATAGGAAAAGAGGCTGCTTGGGTTATTGCAACTTTAGGCAGGAAATCAGTAATGGGGGAAAAAACCCAACCCAGAATTTCATTCACTAATGAATGGAAAGGGAAAAGGAAAAACCCTAATGATCTTCTGAAATCCTCTGTGCTGTTTGCTGCCAGGGTAAGGAGGAGACACTGCTATGAATTCAGATAACCTTCTTCTGTCAAGCACCATTAAAACTCAGATGGAATACTTCTGATCTGAGAAACTCATTAGTGCAGTGTAGTTATTTGTGCCCAAGGATTTAGTGAGATTCCAAAGAGAGTTCCCTCCTCTTCCCACAGCCACTTGCACTCAGACAATGCCAATTGTCACAGTTTCTTGTTATCTTCTCAGTCCCTCTGGGAGACTCCAAGAGTATTTCTGCAGCCAGAGCTCACACTCCCAACAAAGCACTAAAACATGGGATTTTAGGCAGCTCAGCAACACATTTTACCCTGGCAAACACCCAGAAATGCTCCTGTGATATCAAAGGTGATAAATGTAGGTCTCTGCTATCCACCTGTCAGCTGAGCTACCAGTGGAACAATTAGGGCATGCAAAATCCAATTCACATGCACATCATCTTCCAGTCCTTAGTTGGAGCAACTTCAGGTAAGTCCCAAACCCCCAACTACTTACTGCTTCTAAAACCTTAAATAAATCCATCACACTCCAACTCCAGATGTAACCTTGTGCCCACCACCTATGTGAGAACCCTTAAGAGCACCCTGTGGGAGGTCCAGTGATCACTGCAGGTTCTGCAGTGGGGACATCTTCACTGCACTGCTTGTGGTCCCAAGGCCAGTCTCAAGGTGAAATTCACCTTCAAGTCTAGATGTTGATTCTTAGGTGTGGGATTAGGAGATATTCCAGCTATCCCTTGCATTTTAAGGATGCTCCAGCTGATGATGATGGAATGGAGAGCAGCCCTCAGTAGGACTTGTGGGTACTGGTGGGGGAAAAGCTGGCCATGAGCTGGCAATGTGAGTTCACAGCCCAGAAGCCAACTGCATCCTGGGCTGCATCCCCAGCAGCATGGCCAGCAGGGCAGGGAGGGGATTCTGCCTCTGCTCTGCTCTGGGGGGACCTCAGCTGCAGGGATGGGGCCAGCTCTGGAGTCCTCAGCACAGCAGAGACATGGACCTGGTGGAGCAGGGCCAGAGGAGGCAACAACAATGATCTGAGGGCTGGAAGCTCTCTGCTGTGAGGCCAGGCTGAGAGAGTTGGGGTTGTTGAGCCTGGAGAAGAGAAGGCTCCAAGGAGACCTTCCTGCAGCCTTGGAGGACTTCAAGGGCCTCTCAGAAAGATGAGCAGAGACTTTTTATCAGGGCCTGTTGGGACAAAACAAGGGCTGATGGTTTGAAACTAAAGGAGATTCAGACTAGACCTAAGGAAGACATTTTTGGTGCTGAGGGTTGTGAGAGCCTGTGCCAGGTTGCCCAGAGAGGTGGGAGATGTCCCATCCCTGGAACCAGGGGCAACCCTGGGGCTGTGAACAACCTGATCAGGGGCTGGGTTCAATATTGGGTTTGTATCTAGTTGTATCTGTTCCCTTTTATTGTTATCATTTTAATTCAAGCTGGTTTAGTTTACTTTCCCAACCCCTAAGTCTCTCTCCCTTACTCCCTTTCTCTTCCCTTTGGGAAGCAGGGGGGTTCCTAGAGAGCATCTGTCCCTCAAGTGGTGTCTAGCCCAGCCCTGAGCCCTGACAGGACCCTGAAGAGGAGCTACTCCCTTTGCCCTCCTAAGGCCATGTGGTAATGCACTTGTCCTTAACAGATGAAGTCATGAATTTAAATCTTATCTGAGCTTCATGACTTTGAACCCAAACTTTACTCTTGCTAAGAGTGAGATTCACTGTCAGATCTGCAAGGAGCAAGAGAAGGGCAACCAACAGCCCTGGCTGCAGAGTGTCAGTGGGGTCTTCAGCCAGGGGCTTGGAACACTTCTGACACCAATTAGCACATCTCTTAATGCATAAAACTTTCAAAGCAGTGCTGAAAAAAACCCCTCTTTTCTTCTCTATCCATGGTATTTTATTTCATCAATTCTTTGAACACTTGGCTCTACCCAATCAAAGTTCAGGGTTTGAAATGTTGAGTGCATGAAGAGAACACCCACGTGGCAACTGAAATGTCTGTTTCCTTGGAAATTCTGTAATTTCCAGCTCAATTTTCACTCCAGAGTGGAGTGAAATGTCCTATTTAGAAACTCAGCACAAAATAAGAGGTTTAAAAAGTTTAGGTTTTTTTTTTTTTTTTTTTTTTCTTTCAAGTGACTTGAAACACTGTTGTCATTTTGACAGGCTTCTTTTATAGCCTTCTTGTAATTTAAGTAATAATTTACATAGCAAAACTGATTTTGAAAGGAAGAATGGAAATGTGAAGTTCATGGCAGTTTTTAAATGGAACATTTCAGCCTCATTTGCATGTTTGACTTTGCATTCAGAATATAATGGGTAAAATTCAGCACAATTCTGCTGAATGCTGAGAATTCAACAAAGCATCATTTTCTAAGGGGGAAATGGGTAGGAATGATGCCTGGCTACAGCAGGACTCCATGTGGACTTGTTCCTGGTCTGATCCCACTTGGTTGCTCCTGCCATCCCTTGCCTCCCCTTTGATGGCAAAGGTAGAAGGTGGACAAGCACTCCTTGCAGTTCAGGAGGTCAAGTTCACCTCAAATCTTACATATACTAGGTAATCACCAGTGAAGGTCACAAGGTTTTGACCACCCCAGAGAAGCTCTAAGGTGGATAGACCTGGGGAATGAAAGATCTCTTGTGCTTAGCTGAAGAGTTTGAGGTGCCCTGAGGAGCAGGGTGGAGGACTTTAACCTGCTCACATTAGGGCTGGCTTGCCCTTGGATGAATCCTTGCTAGAAAAAATACCCCTAAACTCCCACTTTAATTTTATACAATTCCACTACCAACTGTTTATTTAGCCATCTCAGGTGTGACAGAAAGCTGTTTCTTCAAGCTTGCTGTAATCCAAGCTCTCTTTTTACCATAGAATCACAGGATCTACTGAGCTGGAAGGGGCTCACTAGGATCCTCAAGTCCAGCTCCTTAACCCATGCAGGACACCCCAAGAATCATCCCATGTGCCTGAGAGTGTTATCTAAACACTTTCTGAACTGTGCCAGGCTTGGTGCTGAGATCAGTCCCTGGGGAGGCTGTGCCAGAGCCCAGCCACCCTCTGGGTGAGAAACCTTTTCCTAATCTCTACCCTGAACCTCTCCTGACTCAACTTCCCCCAGTTCCCCCTAGTCCTATCACTGTCTGCTAGAGTGAGAAGATCAGTGCCTTCCCCTCTGCAATCCCTTGTGTGGATGCTGAAGATGCTATGAGGTCTCCTCTCAATCTCCTCTTCTCCAGGCTAAACAAACCAGGTGACCTCAGCCACTCCTCATAAGGCCAACCACCCATGCTGTCCCAGTTAAACAGGTGGGAAATGGATGTGCAAACAGAGAAGATCCTTAAAATTACTGACATTTTTAGCTCACTTCAGCTGGAAAGGTGCTGTCACTGTTCCTGCTTTACAGCTTCACTGGACTGGACTGTTTGAGACTTACCTGTGTTTGCATTATGGTGACAAACCAACTTACTTCCTGCATATGTTGTCTTTGCATGTTCCAAACCTGGCATAAGTTTGCTAAATCCTTTTGAGAACTTTGTTCCCATCAGTTTATGCTGCTGCTGTCCCACTGCTAAAAGAGCAAGCTCTCAGGAAAAGAGAACTATTCATCTTCTCCAAGTGAGGTCTTCTAGCACCAAATCATCTTTCAGAAGGACCAGGACCACTGCTCTTCTCTGTGTAGCTCCTTGTAGGGAAAGGAAGTCTGGCCTGGGTGCCAAGTTTGGTGAAGAGGAAGGTAAGCAACTCATCCATGATCTTTTCAGCCATGGAAGTAAGAGGTAAAGAGCAGATGTCAAGTGAGGCTGAGGACTCCAGAGCTCCCTGTCCGTGGCACACTTCTGCTACCTGTGTTGTCCTGCCATGCTGTCAAGGCTCAGGGCTGGGCTGGACAGCACTTGAGGGACAGATGCTCTCTAGGAACCCCCCTGCTTCCCAAAGGGAAGAGAAAGGGAGTAAGGGAGAGAGACTTAGGGGTTGGGAAAGTGAACTAAACCAGCTTGAATGAAAATGATAACAATAAAAAGGAATAGATACAAATAAATACAAATCCAATATTGAACCCAGCTCCTGATGGCAGTGATGTCACTGGCACCACTGATGCTGGGGCAGCACTGGGGAAAATCCCAGTTTGGACTCAGTGGCAGATGGGAACTGGATTCAGCAGCTGGATTCAGGAGCTGGATTCAGAAACACACAGATTAGGATGAAAGGCAGAAGGACAGAGTCCTCCTTGGACTCTGAAGAAGACGCTTGACCCTTGTGACCCCTCAGCTTTGGACTGAAGATGACATCCCTGAGATGGGATCCCTTGTTGGTCAGTTGATGGTCACATCTCCTGTCCCAGGATGTGGGGCACAAGAGTTAGCAGTGGCCTTGGTCTGCAGAGGAGCAAGTCTAAGGCAGAGCCTTGCTGCAGCCCAAGCCTTGGCAGTAGCTCTCCCCACCCAGTGTTGTCACTGCTTGCAGCAGACCCTGTCTGGGAGAACATGCTGTGGGCTGCAGACAATGCATCCCTGAGAAGGGACTGAGCTGAGAAGTAAAACCACTGACCAGAAATGGTTCTGCTCTCACCCAGATCAGGAGAACTGCCCAACCTGAAAAAGATTTCTCTCTGCATCTGGAATAATAAGAAGTTAGCTTTTCCAGGTCTGTTTGGTGATTTATTCCTTGAAGCTGGCAATGGAGATGAGTTTAGAAAAATGACTATGATGAAACTTTGGATCCCTAACAATGATATTGTTCCCAAAGCACACCAGGAAATGCACACACTGTCTCCTGAGCCAGCCTGATGATTCCTGTTGTTATTGCTTCTCCAAATAAATTTGTCATTAGCTGTCACTCCTCAGAAGGTCAGTGTCTCCCTCCTCATCTTTTGCTCCACCCCAAGTGGGATCTGGCTTGGGTCAGGGCTTGGTGCTGTGCTGGGCTTACTGAATTTTGTCCTTTTTTTTTGCATCCCAGGTGTAACACAGCTTGAACATGCTGCAGGTGTTGCTGCATCCCCCCAGGCTCTATCACATGGTTGGCCGCATCCAAGCCCTCAGATATCTCCAAGGCTGTTTGAATGGAGGGAGCACAGAGCAAGGCTCTGCTGGCAGTGGTTTAGCTACCTCTTTAGGCACCCTGCAGAGATGAGGAACTGGGAAAATGGTATGAGGAGGAGACAAGGATGGCCTCACCATCATAGAAGCATTTTGGTTGGAAAAGAGCTTGAAGATCATCAAGTCCAACCACTAACCAGCACTGCCAGATCACCACTAACCCATGGCCCTCAGCACCACATCTCCAGGGCTTTTCAACCCCTCCAGGGATGGTGACTCCAGCACTGCCCTGGGCAGCATGGGCCAGGCCTTGACAACCTTTTAGGGAAGAAATTGCTCCTCATGTCCAAACTAAACCTCCCCTGGTGCAACTTGAGGCTGTTTTCTCTTGTCCTGTCTCTTGATACTTGGGAGAACAGAGCCATCAGCAAGAGCCATCTTGCTCACCCAGAACAGGCAGCCCAGCACAGGATCATGCCACGTGGGTGCTGCCATTCTGCAGTTCATCCTCTCCTGCTCAACCAAAAGGAAAACTTGGGTTGGAGTTGGTTAATACTAACATGACATCACATTTAGGCAGGAACTTCTGTGCTGGAGAGAGAGAGAGATGGGAGGTAGCACATTGCAGAGATCAGACTGCTCCTGGGGTGTCTGCAAGGAGGTGCTCAGCCATAAACTGCACAGACCATGAGGACAGTGACACTAATAAGGTCATGTTAGCAGTGTTGTCTCCCTGCTCCTTGGAGCACCCAGTGAAACCTGGAGATATTCCTGCTGATGGAGAGCAAAAGGAATGACAGAATTTCCTCTCCCTGCATGGAACTTCTCCTGCTGCCCAGGGTAAAAGCTGGGTATGGACAAGGGAAGCAGCTGTCTTCTTCTTCAGCTGTGCCTGGGTGGCTGCAGCTGCAGTTCCTGCAGCCATGGCCTCTTGCTATGTGCTGGCATGTGAATAGGGAAGGGACCTGCACACCCCCTGCAGAGCAGCAGGACCTGCTGGCACACTTACACTTCAGGTAAGGATGTGCTAAGGGATCCCTGCACTTCTTTAAAGGAGGCCCCAAAAGGGAATCCCTCAGGCTGCTGTAAGATAAGCAAACACCTGGCTGCAGAAGAACCCAAAGCAGAAGATATTTATTATCAGAGAAGAAAAGCCCTTCTGAAGAATGCAATTCTAGAAATGCAGGTGTACAGGCTCTGCACCTACCCTTGAACACTTGACCTTCATGTTAATGCTTCTCACCACACCCCAAAAAGATCAGCCTCATGCCACAGGTGCTCTCCTTTCCACTGTGCAATGAAGCAGAAGACCTCCCTATCTGTTCTTCCCTCCTGTCACCATTTGTCTTCCTGACCCTCTCCCTTCATTACTCCCCTCTTAACTATTTGATTGCTAAGGGGTGTAAAATACAGAGAGGTCTGGGTTTCAGTGTGATCCAGTAGAGATAAAGAAGACACTGCCAAAACCAAAAGACCTAGGTGGGGTTGTGTGTCATAGTTTTCAGTGAAAGCTCAGGACCTCCACTGCTCCATGGTGCTTCCCCATCCAGCACTGTCTGGTTATGCCTGGGTTAAAGCTGGTTCTCTCTACAGAGAGGAGCTGGAAATGCACCTGCAGGAGAGTTAACCTCACCTGTGGGATTGCAACCTGACAGAGACAGGTTAGGGTTACTACCTGTACCATTTTCTTTCAGGAAAGTCCTTTGGGCTCTTAGTCAGGTAGAGGATTTAGTTGTATTATTTACAAACTGAAAGGAGGAAAAAGAACCACCCAGCAGGTCCCAGGTGAGACAATGCAGAACTCCTCCTCACGTTGACTCAGCTGCTTCAGCCCTAACCTTTCAGCAGTCTCCTCTTGCAGAGCTATGACACCAGACACACCTGGCTGAGAAGAGCCAATGAATGCCATTGTGAAATGGTTCTCCAGGTTTCTGCAAAGGTTACACATCATTTCTTGTAAGGGAAAGGGCAACATGAGAAATGGTAACACATTTTTGCTCCTCACCTTCAAATCAAGTGAGTTGTTCACCAAGCAATGGCTGTGGTGGAAAGAGCTGGAGCTGTGACCAGTAGGACTGGGAGCATCTCCACTGCCCTGTTGCTCACTCCTTGCCTTGTCCCAAGGCAGATGGAGTTGGTTTTCCCAGTGAAGCCCCTATGGAGACCTGGTGCAGCACTGGTGTATCTCTCCCCATTCCCAGTGTGGGACAGCTGCCCCATGGTGTCCCAGTCTGTTCCCAGCTGTCCCATGCTGTCGGGTGCGTGGTACCATCTCATGGCAAGACACCACCTCAGCTGACCTCCAGATCAGCTCTGGCTCCATGGCAAACCCTTGAGTGGAAGTGAAAACTCTTGTAAATATCCTAATTTTTACTTTTTTCCAAAAATCAATTCAGAAAACCCATTTATTCTGCACCCTGAGCATTGATGTCCTCGACTCACTGGCTGTGGCTTGAGGAACCTCTAGACAAAGCACTCCACAGCTTCACCCTTCCAAGCTGCAGGACTATGAACTCTACAGGATTATCTTTGCTCTATAAATGCAAATTTGATATCCTTTTGTGTTCTGAGGGTAGGTATTGTTGAACCAAGCCTGCCAGAGACTTTTGTGATCTCTCACGTTCAGCAGCAAATCATTCCTACCCTATGAACGGCCTGGAGAACCAAACCTCAGGAGCCATTTATGGCTGCTGGTGCTGCTGATTTAATTCAGGCTTCAAAGAGCAGGTAAGAGATGGATTTATCTCTATCATTTCCTTTAACTCCTTAAGCAGTCAGACTGGGAATTCATCATCTAATTTTCCTTCTAGCAAAACTTTCTGGTGTAATTTACCCACATGTATTTCAATGAAAATAAACAATAAATCAAGAATTTAATTGCTAAATATTTGTTACCTGCAAACAATCCCCACCAGATTGGGCAGCCAATGAGTGCAGCTTTGCACACAGTTCCTCTGGAGCTTTTGTAAAATAATTAGCAAATTAGTGTAAGAAAAATTCATCAGCATAACCTTACTGCTTGGTAATCAGCTGCTGAGTGGCCAGGAAAGAGTAAAGTTGCTCCCAGAGCTGTGGGAGAAGCTCCAGGGTTTTGTGATGGATTGAGCCATGGATGGCTTACAGAATAAAAAAGAGGAGGAAGGAGCATTTAAATATTTTAATCAAGGAATAATTGACTTCTGAAACCTTTCAGCCTTGGACAATATTCCAACCTTGTAGTAAACTATTGAAGGTTTGGTGTTTGAAAGTCATGTTTGCACAGAGCCTGAGAGGTCAGAGTTAATCAACATTGCACTTGTTAGTTAATAGTTTCATGCAAATATCTAAAAATAGGCTTCTCCAAATCACTCTTTGAAGCCAGTGTTGCTAAAGGCAATTTCAAGGTTGCCATCAGCATCTCATAGAGTACTAGGTTATTAAAATGATTATTGTTGTAGTGGAATTAAATCTGAAAGAAAAGCTACAAAGACTCTGAAAGGAAACCAATTTCCATATTGGAGCCCTGGTAATGGCCCAACACACGACATCACCATTGTCTTCCCTCTGTAGGAGCATTGTCCTGCTGTGATCTTACTGTTCTTGAGCTGTAAAAAATAAGCTTCTTAAAGAGAAAGATAATAAGCTTTAAAGTTTTAAACTTCAGCCCTTCCAGTGCATTATCTACAGACATAGAAATATGCTTTTGGGAAGCTTTATATCGTTTTCAGAGATGTTTGGAAGAGAAGAGAATCTCCATAATGGAGTTATTTCATCACTCTCCATGTCCCAAAGACCCTTCCTCAGCAAAACCACAACTCTGATGATTTTTTTCTGGTCAGATAAATGCAGAAACCTGAACCTCTCCCAGCCCATGGGCCTCAGTGCAGCCTTTGCTGTTTCAGATACTTCAGTCAGAGGTCCTGGGGTGCATCCAGCACTGCACTGATAGCAATGGAGAGAGGTGCTAGTCCCACTCTGCTCTGGGCTGCTGGGGCCTCACCTGCACTATTGGGTGCACTTGGGGCACCACAAGACAAGAAGGAGCTCAAGTTGTTAGAGAGTGTCCAGAGGAGGCCACAAAGATAGTGAAGAGTCTGGAGGAGAAGCCATGTGAGGAATGGCTGAAGTCACTTGGTCTGCTCAGCCTGGAGAAGAGGAGGTTGAGGAGAGACCTCATTGCAGTTTAGAATTTCCTCCCCAGAGATGAAGGAGAGGCAGGAGCTGATCTCTTCTCTCTGCTGACCAGCAACAGGACCCAGGGCAATGGCATGAAGCTGTGCCAGGGGAGGGGCAGGGTAGATCTTAGGCAAAGGTTCTTCCCCCAGAGAGTGGTGGAGCATTGGAACAGGCTCCCCAGGGCTGCAGTCATGGCATCAACTCTCCTGGAATTCCAGCAGCATCTGACCAATGCTCTTAGCCCCATGGGGTGACTTTGGGGTTGTTCTGAGCATAGACAGGAGTTGGGCTCCATGATCTCTGTGGTTTCCTTCCAACTCAGGATATTCTATGATTCTGCGGCTTCTCACCAGTCTCCTAAGGTACAGCATGGATGTAGACCTAGAGAGGTCCCCTAGGGCCATGCTGATGTGAAGTCCTTGACAGCATTCCTGGGACCTGGAGCAGAACTGAAGGAGCCTTGAGGGTCCATTGCCTTCAGTCACATTTCCAAGAGAGGCTTTCTGGCTTATCCTCACTCCTCAGAGGCTGTAAGGAGTATTCCAGGTGCCAAGCCCAATGGCTTTGTGGAGTGGTGCTGTCAAAGTGATGGTGCACAGGGGGATCAGAAATGGGAGTTAGGGATGTTTTCTCCCCAAAGGTCTAACACTGGAGGAACTGAGATTTTTCTAGTTGGAGATGTTAGGTTAGAAAGGAAACCAAAAGGATTCTCAAATCCTTTCTTAAATTAGTCTATCCCTCCAGGCACAAGAAATCATCTGCTGACAAGGAGAAAAGCCAATTTCCAGCTAGCAGAAGCCTACTAACCTCTGCCTTGCTTTTCCCAGGGTTGTTCCACCCTGAAATGAGTTCACCTAAGCCCAGAAACAGTCAGAGAACCAGAGCTGAATAAGGAAGCCAGATAACAAAAGATTTCTAATCCTTCTGTGGTCTCCTTTGCTATTAAATCTGTTAGTAATTGCCCAGTGAATTGGTCACATAATTCTCTTGACCTCAGGATGGCCACTGGAGCATTAAGGAATAAAAAACCCTCCTCATGCTTGGGACTGTGCCAAACCCTCCATGGCTGAGAGAGGCAGAGACAGCTCTCCTGATGGGCTGCACTTCAAACACTGCTGCATCCCCACCACAGGCTCTGAAAGCTGGATTTGCACAGGATTTAGGTACTGGAATCTTGCCTTCTCCACTGCCAGTCTCTGCTCTGCTGCATTTCTGAGCCTTCCCTTCCATGACAGCTCAGTGTTCAGAGCATTTACCCCCAAACTAAGGCATGTGGCTTCACCTGCTTGTTTGAGAAGAATCAAAGCTGGTTTACTCCTCTCTGATATATCCCAAACTCCATAAAAGGACTTGGATCTTCTCCCAAGTGAGAAGAGCAGCAGATGCAGTCCTTGTGTCTCACAACTGCTGTGATGTTCTTCCACGTCAGCTCCGTTCGCAGTGGTTCTACACTCAGGGAAGGATTTCACACAGCAGTGTGTTTTTAAATGCCTCTTCTCACTGCAGAGCAAATAGCAGCTCTGAATGTACTGGGGAAGGGAAATCAGTTCAGTCAGAAGCATGCAGAATAAGAAGTATCTCCATGTGTGCAAAGCCATGGCCCAAAGGAGGTCAAGGAGCAGCGAAACTGGTCCTTAGGGCATCGAAACGTGCTGGGAAGTTATCACTATTCTCTGCATTGCTTAGCTGATGACACCAACAAAAACCAGGGGCATTTTGGATTATTTCCCTGTCAATCTCATGGCACTGAGGTGCTTGGAAAGGTCTGTGCACCTCTTCTGTAGACCTGCAGCTCACAGCAGGGTCTCTGCTGAGCTGGCCCTTGGTTTGGGGAAGAACAGACTCAGACAGGTTATTAACAGCAGCATGGAGGATGGATTGTTTCTCATCTACTTCAATATGTGTAGAAGCAGCTTCTTTCCTGGAGCCTTATGATCCATAGACCTTTGCCAGCACAATGATGCAATGGCAGGGTTTGATGGAAGCTTAATGCAAGACAAATATTTGAATTCATAGCACTGCAGTTTGGTGAGGGTTAGGTTTATCCCCTGGAAGGAAAGCCTGGACCAACATAAATTTTCCTTGTAGAAATGTTTTGTTTTCTTTTCATAACTGAGCAACAGTTTTCAGCTTCAAAATTTATCCTAGCAGCATCAATACATGCAGAAATGTCCCTAAAACTAAACCAAAATAAAAGTGAGTCCATCTTGAGCTTCCATTCCAGATACAAGGAAAAGCCTCCTAGATGTTGAAGGTGTGCTTAAGTCAAAGCATCTACCAGGGGAATTGTCTTCTTCTCAGAGTTTGTTTTGTTCCTTTGTAGTCACCCTGACAAACACCCAGCACTGTGTTCTGTCCTTGTCATGACTAATTTCAAAGTAAATACATATAATTAGCCAAAATAAAGGGCAACACAGAACCTGAATGTTTTATCTCCAGGCTTGTGGTCTGAAACAGAAGAAACACAGTTGGTGACTCTGAGGGAAGAGATTTGTTTGGACTGATTTCTGTTTCTGTGGGCAGAAGGCTAAGAGTAATGTGATATAATCCAGATTGCTGTTCAACCAGAGGAACAAACATCCCTTGGTACTGCTTTTATCCCCTGGGTAAATAATGCTAAGAAACTGCAGAGAAGCCTTACATATATTTCCTGCTTCTTTCTTGGATCATTCCCATACTGGGAACACTCTTCTTCTTTAAACTGAATTTATAGCTTATTTAATGAGTTAAAAAAAAAAACCCAAAACCAACCAAAACCAGAAAACCTTTTAAAATCTGAAAATGTAAAATAAGAGATGAAAAAAACCCAAATCAGATACATTGACTAACTGTTTTGCCTGTACTTGTAGAGGCTGTGACTGCTCAGTTACTGTTCATTGGATGAAATACAAGAGGCAAGAGATACAAAACCAGACACTAACTACAGAAAAGGCACAGCTAGTAGAATTTGTCTGACTGCCTGAGCAGAACTCTTACATGTAGAGAATTCATTACTTTCTGTGTTTATTTATTCTCAGTCTTGCTCCAGCTGAGCTATGTGGACAACACATAGAATCATAGAATGGTTTAGATTGGAAGGGACCTTAAAGATCATCTGGTTCCAACCCTCCCAGCCATGGACAGGGATGTCACCCACTAGACCAGGTTACCCAGAGTGCATCCAGCCTGGCCTTGAACACTGCCAGGGATGAGGCATCCACAACTTCACATCCACAACAGGTAACCTGTCCCAGTGTCTCACCACCCTCTGGGTAAAGAATTTCTTCTTAACATCTAATCTAACTCTCCCCTCTTCCACTTTAACACCATCACCTTTTGTCCCATCACTATCTGCCCATGTAAAAAGTCTCTCTTCCTCTTTTTATTAAGCTCACTTCAAGTACTGAAAAGCTGCAGGAAGGTCTCCCTGAAGCCTTTTCTTCTCCAGGTTGGACAAGCCCAACCCTCTCAGCCTGTCCTCACAGCAGAGGTGCTCCAACCCTCACTCAGATCATCTTTGTTGCCCTCCTTGGGACACACATGTCCAAGACAAGCCTTAGGATGACATCAGAAGAACATGAATTAAAAACTGACAGGGTTTCAGGAATCTGATCTAGAAAAGGAGAAATGGACCTGCAGGGGAGGTCTACTTTACCATTACCCATGATCTCCCATGGACATTACAGGCTGTGATGTGCCCACACTTGGTTAGCCTTTGCTACAGGTCATCAACGCTGGTGTCAACCGATGGCAGGGCTGATACCCCAACCTGCCTCTCACTCCTCTGCAACACCTTGGTTAGACCCACTCAGAGCTGAACCAGACCTTGAAACAGTTCTGTGTGGAAGGAGTTCTACTTTTAGCCCACTGAGAGTTAAAAATAGGCTGAGGAGCTGGGAAAGGATGCAGAACTGAAGCCAAAAAACAACATGAAGCTTCTGTGTGACCGAGTTCTGCACGTATCTCCCATGCACCGAGAGGCAGGCAGCAGAGTCTGGAGTGGTAGGGAGGAGCACAGCACCACCATCAGCAGGGCAGCTCTTGGACTTACAGCTCCTCCTTGGAGATGGGAGAGGGCTCCTGGGAAGAACACTAGAGAGAAGTTGCAAAGGTTTGCATTCTGAGATGCTGGGATTCAAAAATCTCCCCTCTCTTCTCAGATAAAGTAATGAAGGACCTAGAAGCCTAAGGTGATAGGTCAAGTTCACAACTAGCACTAGTGAAGAGTATCTGCCATCTAAAATGGTGCCATTTTCAGCTTCTCAAAGGAATGGTATTCTTTGGAGTTACAATTAGGTTAAAGATGTCAAATGGAACAAACCCAAGAAAGCAGAGAATCAGGGCAGAGAAAATACAGGTGTGTCTCAGGAAGTGCTGTCAAGATGGGAAAGCAAGAAAATCTCAGCTAAGGAATGTTACCAAATGCTCAGGGCTGAGGAGAAATTCATGCATCCACTGAAAAGTGCAGGGATAGGAAAGAAAGGGGGACACCAGCTCTCATTCAGTAGTGACACAGCTCCCTCTGCAATTAAACTCTCAGAACTGAAGTAAGAATCCCTTCATTAACTGCCATGCTGGAGAGCAGACAGTGCCTTCATGAGCACTTTGCTGAGCTGAACACCCTTGTACTGTCTACATCCAGAGCAGAGCACTCCTGCCACCACAGGACAACCAGGTGGTGTTGAGCATTCCCATTGCCATTCCAGAGAGAACCCAGCTCTGCAGGGGAGGGTCTTCTGGAAACAGCAGAGTTATAATTGTCATTTTCATTGGAAAAGATCTTTAAAATCACCAAGTCCAACCATTAACCAGCACTGCCAGGTCACCACTAACCCATGGCACTCAGAACCACATCTCCATGGCTTTTAAACCCTGCCAGAGATGGTGACTCCACCACTGCCCTGGGCAGCCTGGGCCAGGCCTTGACTGTCCTTTGAGGGGAAGATATTTTAACTTGTGTCCAAACTAAACCTCCCCTGGTGCAACTTGCATCCATTTCCTTCTATCCTGCCACTTGTTCCCTGGGAGAAGAGACCAACACCCACCTGGCTCCAGCCTCCTCTCAGGGAGCTGCAGAGAGTGAGAAGGTCTCCCCTGAGCCTCCTCTTCTCCAGGCTAACCAAGCCCAGTTCCCTCAGCTACTCCTCACAACCCTTGTGCTCTAGACCCTTCCCCACCTTCCTTGCCCTTCTCTGGACACACTCCAGCACCTCAGTGTCCTTCTGGGAGTGAGGGAACCCAAACTGACCCCAGGATTGAAGGTGTGGCTTCCTCAGTGCTCAGTCCAGGAGGACAATCCCTGCCCTAGTTCCTGTTGGCCAAACTAGTGCTGACAGAGGCCATGAGAATACACAAGAACTCACCTTCAGAAACTCCCTAAAGAGTTTAAAGGAAAGAGGCTAAAAGCCTAACTCAGAGGAGACTGTGCTAGACCTATTCCTGGTGACAGCACTATTGTGCCAAGGAGACAGATCTCCAATTGCCCTTCAGAGCATCCCAAACTTCTTTTTAAACTGTAGTGCTGAACAGACCTGAATTTTCTATTGTGTCCTTGTCAGGCATAGACTAATCCTGGAATCAGGACTTCATCAGCCTTTCCAAACTGGTGTTTTATATTTCACTGCAACAGGCTGGAAGGAGGCAGCTAATGGCAGAAATGAAAGAGTTCATGTTGAGCTGTGCTGTTATAATGCATCAGGTGAAATATTCTTACACTAATTATTCCAGATGATGGCAAAAAGAAAAAAATAACTTAATATTCTACACAAAAGCTGTCAATGTTAACAATTCAATCCTGAGAAAAACTAGCAGAGGGAGAAAACCTCCATGTGACAGAAGTTTTGATGCTGAATGAATAAAAAGAATGAAAGATTTAAGCATTGAAGATGTCACCTACAAAAGCCCAAACTCCCCCCCTTGCACACCAAGAAAGCTCTGGTTTACACTGAGATTTATTTCAAGCAAACAAACCTTTCCTCTTCCACTGTATATTTTCTCCAAATGAATTCACCAAGATCTACTTTTATACCCCAAAGTGCTGGGGAATAAAAAAACCCTTCAAAGATGAAGCTGATAGCAGGAGGTGGTGTGAAGATCACCCTGTTCAACGGCAGCATGGGTGTCACCCAGCCTGTGCCTTGGCACCCTGCCTGCAGGCACCGTGAGCAAGAGCCAGGCATGGGTTGGGATTTAAAGCTAGAATTCATCTCACCACCTCCCTACTCTAGGACTTGTATGGGGACTATGATGAAGACAACTGTTTTCTATCAAATCTGACTGCTCTGCCATGAGCTAAGGAGTCTCCTTATTAAACACAACGAGGGGAACTCCTCCTCTATGAATTCTCTCTTCTCTCTAAGCCTATGTTTCTCCTTTTTAACATTATTAATCATAAAATCACCAGTAGGATCCTAATTCAAACTGGTTTACTTTAGGAGAGCACTTGAAAGAAGCTTCACTAGGTAGATATTGAAGTAAAGTACTGACATGCTCAGGGCTTTGGCAGGGGGATGGTCACAAACCCACTGCTTTGCCTCATCCCTCACCTACCTGCATCTGCCACAACACCAGTTGGGCACCATGGAAAACCAGAACCAAGCTCTGGTTTCAAAAGGAAACATTTGGTTTGCAAAGTTTGTTGAATTTTCAGTTGAGCTTGTAAAAACTGGGTATAAAATCATGGGATCATTAAGGTTGGAAGAGACCTCTAAGATCATCAAGTCCAACCATCAACCTATCACCACCATGCCACTAAGCCATGGCCCTAAGTAGCACATTTAGATGTTTTCTGAACCCCTCCAGGGATGGTGACTCCACTCCTGCCCTGGGCAACCTGGGCCAATGCCTGCCAACTCTTTCTGGGAAGAAATTTTTCCTGCTACCCAACCTAAACCTTCCCTGGTGAAACTTGAAGCCATGCCACCATAAAACCTCATTATAAAGTCCAAACCCAGCTGACTGAGCTTAGGTTCCTTGTTGCTTTATTCCTTACAGTAAATGTTTGCCCCTTTCATCCTGGGTTGCTCCAGCTAAGCCCAAATACTTTGTGTTTTATTGCTGCATGGTGACAAGGGCTGACCTCTCCCTTCACTCCTGCTACAAAGGCTTCTGTGTTCACATGTTGCTAGGAGGGAAGAGATGGAAGGACTCTACCTTGTTAGCTTTTCCTCTGCCTCCTTGACGCCCCAAGCTGCTCTGTGTGAGCTCAGTCTTTACCCTTTGGCAGCCTCTACCAGGAGGGATAGATTCAATGAGGAATTTAATCTGTAGTTAAACAGAAAAGCAGAAAGGCATCAGCAGAGAGGGAAGGTTTGAAATACTCTGCTGTGTAACTGCAACAATACCAGGTGTAACTCAAAGGCTGTTGAACTCATACTACCTGTGGGAGCACAACCCAGTGCAGGGCAGCAGCTCTGCTCCATCAGTAACAAACACTTCAGGAAGAAAACACACCAGACCCCCAAAGGTGCAAGCAAAGAACAACCAACTTCTCCTGAAACAAACTGCTTGGTTTGCTCATAAAACACCTAGACTTTAACTGATCTCTTATGATTCCTTGCAGTTGTCCTTTATTCCCACATGCCCAGAGCATCCTATCATTCTATGCCTCACCATATTTGATGAGGTATAGGATGGCTTTTCGTGGCCCACACAATGTGCAAGGAGAGACCCTGTTCTGTTGAACCTACCAGGGCATGCACACAAACCAGGATGCAGAGGCAAACGTGTGCCTTGCACAGACACCAGACCAGACTGCTCTTGAACAACCTCCAGACAACTCCTTCCCCATGTGAAATGGTAAATGTGATACTAACTTAAGAGATGTGGTTTTCATGCTGGAAACAACCACAGAGTGTTTTCCACATTATCATTTCATTTCATCTCTCTAAGAAAGTTTCCTTTGCTAAGCTGCTACTGCCTAATTAGTGCAGCAGGGACTCCATCAGGTTTAAGATGTGAGGTTAGTGGTATCACTTTAGTATGAAATGAGACCAGTGATCTCATTCTGGTTCCCAGAGGACACTTTTGAACATCTCCAGTCCATTGTTAGTTGGGACAGGACAGGGGGTGATGGTTTTAAACTAAAGGAGGGAGATTGACACTACATAAATCTAGGAACCTTTGTAGATTAAGAGACTCTGAGGACTATATTGTTTATACTATTATTAATAGGAGGTTTTTTAGACTATAAAGGAGAAAGGTTGTGAGACCTTGTCCCAGGCTGCCCAGAGAGGTGGGAGATGTCTCATCCCTGGCACCATCCCAGCTCAGGTTATCTGGAGCTGTGAGCAACCTGCTCCAGTTGGAGGTGTCTCTGCTAACTGCAGGGGGTTTGGACTAGATGACCTTGAAAGATCTTTTCCCACCCAAACCATTCCATTATTCTACAATGTTCAGCTCTGGGGGTACCTGAACACCATCTGAAGCAATAGCAGAATAACAGTTACAGTCCATTAGATTCATAGGAGGTGATGTGAATCATCTCTGTGAAACAAGAATTCATCCTGCTCCTGCCAGTGTAGGAGCAGAAGATGTGATGTGCATTTTAGCTCTTCTAGGATCCTAGGATTAGCATACTTGTGCCTGAAGTCTGGGCACTGTTTGAGGCTGATTGGATAATCTCAAACCCACACAGGAGTGATTCTTATTAATGAGTAATTTCTTTCATTTGAGCAAAAGGTGATGTGAGGAACTGCTCCTGCAAACTCAAATCCTCTCTACATGCTCTGTGAGATTTGGGGGCAGAGGGACCCCTTTCCTTTCCTTTCCTTTCCTTTCCTTTCCTTT
>VWZX01002914.1:741-32259 GCA_013399015.1 Galbula dea | reverse complement strand
TCTTCAGCTACTTGAAAGGCCATTCTAGGGAGGCAGCAGGTGTTGGCTTCTTCTCCCTGGTGACTAGTGACAGGACTAGAGGGAATGGGCTTAAGCTGTGCCAGGATAGGTTTAGATTAGATATTAGGAAGAATTTCTTTACTGAAAGAGTGGTTAGATATTGGAATAGGCTGCCCAGGGAGGGGGGGGAGGCACCATCCCTGGAGGTTTTTAAGAAGAGGATAGATGTGTTTCTTCAGGGGATGATTTAGGGATAAGAGTAGCGTAGGGCTATCGGTTGGACTAGATGATCTTGAGGGTCCTTTCCAACTGTAATGACTCTGTGATTCTGTGATTCTGTGATCTTACAAGACTTAAAAGTTGGACAGATCAGAAAAGAGATGGTGGTGCATATGGCATGGAAGAGTCATTTGCAGTGGATTATGTGATCTGATCATTGGTCAGTTGGTCCTTCCAATCTGTTGAGGTTCTTCCCAGACATAGTTCCAGATTCTGTAATAAAAGTAACAATATGTGATTCCACCCAAGCCTCATAAATGCACTCTGAATTCAGTTCAAGTGGCCTCTCAAAAGCTACAGTCAAATTGCACTGAAGCCAGGCTTCTGGTAATCATTTAACAAAAATATTTTGGCACCACCTATGACCCCATAGCCGGTTGTCATTTTTATACAAGCCTCTTCCCAGATGCCTTGCCCTGCTTCTTAGTGCCTACTTTGACTGCAAAAGTGTCAAAAGAAATAGCTTATGTGGAATATTTGCCATACTACTTGGAATGGAAGATGTTCCCTTCAAGTCAGTCAGAAAACTCAGGATAGTAAAATTAAGCACATACATGTCTATAAATTATTAGTGCAATAACAAAGCAGACTCCAGAGACTGTGAAGACTCACAATCAGATAACTGTAATAAAGAATCATAAATCCAATACATTAAAGTAAACTTTGGATGTCTGAAATGTCATTGAAGCTTTTGCAGTTCCACAAATTAAAAATTGGGTTCTGCAGAAAAAAAATAATCATCATTGTCATATGAAACACACTTGGTATCACTCAGAATCCTCAGGAAAATTCCAAATGCAATTTGTGAAATTAAAATGAAGGGATGCTAACCAAAGGCACCAGATGGGGAGTCTCCTGTTATTAACGAGGTCACCAGTGAAACATCCATTCCCAAAAGGAAATGATCAGTGTCTCACTGGAGCAAAGGTAAACAAGAGATGAGGCGATAGAAATTTTTGATTCAAGATGTTGAACTCCTCTGATATACCCAGTGAAATCAGAATACATTGTATCTGACTTGAATTAGTTGCAACAGGTGAAGATCTTCATTAGATCCATTTCTGTCAGCAGTATATTTGAAACTTTGGCTGACAATGATCAAAGGCAGAATAGGTTAAAGCCCATCAAGTTTTACAGAAAACAGGAAGCCACTAAACAGAACACACTTTTTAATTACAGAAGAAATAGTGATATTTTAAATAAACAGAAATAGAGTGATTATTGCATAAATTAGCTTTCCGTGTTGGGAAACAAACAAGCAATAGGAAGAGGGCCATCTTTCAGTGTTCAACAAATAGAAAACAACATAATCATTAAGAAAACAAACCTTATACTACCAAAAAGGACCCTGTAAACAGCATAAAGGAAAAAGAATCAAATTAACAGCTACTGATAATATGAATTAACAATATTTAAAGAGCAAGTTTTTACCCCAACTGTATTTGTCTAATAAAAGACAACTCTCTCCTATTTTAAAGATTGTTAGTCTTACTTTTTTTTATAACTATGATTATGACAATGGAGTACATATAGAATGTAGCTTTGATAGAATTAAACAGAATCACAGAGTTATCAAGGTTGGGAGAGACCTCTAGGATCATCAAGTCCAACCTCCAACCTATCACTATAATCTAAAACCATGTCCCTAAGACTAAGCCAAGTCCCTAAATACTACGGAAAGGATTTGCCACAGTGTGATGAAATTACCAACAGGAACTTGAATAACAACTCAGAATTCTTTAGATCTTGCATCAACAGCAAAGGATGCTAACATATGTTTGTCATATGATGCAATTCTAGGAATAAAGACTGTCTGCAAAAGGTGTCAGCTGGTAATTAATGACAAGCACATGAGAAATCAGTGTTAAAAACTATTCCTATGGATGACTAACTTCTCTACAAATGAAAAGACCACAGACTTAATGCAAATATACAGTACCAAAATTAAAGTTGGTTTGTCCGATGTATGCTATATTATGTTAAAACCAAATAGGTGATGGTTAAAGTACATGATCCCAGCTTATAGTGTCATTAGGTTTCATTTCAGTAATGTCAGGTATGGAGCAAATTTGTTGAACAGATACTGAAAGTAAATCCTGGCAATATGAGAAGCAGAGCCTGAACTGCCATACTCAGAGCTCGCTGCTGGGTATGTTACACTAGCCTGATCTTCTGAGAAAACAAGGCTTACACAATTGCTACCCATCAGTCTGTGTCCCTGTCACTCCACACTTCATAATATTTGAACATGCTGGCCAATTTTTCCACTGAATTGCAAAATAATTCAGGTTGGATGAGTCCAACAGCTGAAGTATCCAAAGGTAAATTCATTTTAACAATGTTGAATCACAAAATGATTGAGATTGGATGAGACAATCTCATTGGATGAGAAAATGAAGAGGTCATCTGGTTCAGCTGGTGAAGTGTCAATGGGTAAATGTAAGTTTCCAAAAAATCTACCATTAACATACACACACATACACAGCTTATGCTTTGTATCAGCTGACCAACCAAGTAAGACACAAAAAGCTGTAAAACATAGCTTTAGGTGAGTCATAACACATACTAATGCTTACCCAGATGGTGTGACACCTTGGGGGTGCAGGGTGAGTTAGGACGTCGAATTACAGAATAGAACAAAAATCTGTAAGAAAATAGTTTTGAATATACCATTGCTCATAGAATAAATCGTTTGCCTGAGGCATAAATTTAAGAACTGTGAACAATAAGACTCATTATATTTTGGAGAGGAGGTGGTCTAGTGGTTAGGATTCGGTGTTCTCACTGCCAGGACTCGGGTTCAATTCCCAGTCAGGGAAACTTTGTTGTGACCTAGTCTTAAGGAATACTGCTCTGGCAGGGGTGTTGGACTAGATGATGTTTTGAGGTCTCCTCCAACTCCTAACATACTGTGTGTGTGTGATGGTCGAGAGAATAATAACATAAAATCTGACATAGGTATCCTTCTAATTTCTATTAAAAGGCCATGTTTCATTTCTGCCTATAAATAACTATATGCAATAATCATATGGACATTGTTTCTATTCTGAAGGGCCTATAATCAGAAGGTGAATTTCTGTGCAAAGAGTTTGAGATAGTACTTCTAAATGTATTTCTAAAAATAAAGCTGTTCTCCATTTTTACAAGACTGATTTTCTTTCAGCCCAGCTATTCATCAGCAATCATGTGACAGTAATAAAAATCAGAGAAACATCCAATTTCTACAAATGCTGAATCACAGAATTACTGAGTCATGAATATTGGAATAATGAAAACTTTATTTGGGTACAGAAAAGTGTATTATTTCTAACACTATGCCCTCTTCCATCCCACATCCTTGAAATTTGCTGCTTCACTGTAGGATGCCTACTTAGAGGACGTCAAACTGTACTGTCCAATGGCATTACAAAAATCCCCAAAGTTCATCTGCCCTTCATCACACTTGTTTAAACTACAAATTATAGCTAGCTCCGCATGTTCTCTCTCAGACCTTGCTACTATTGAAAATCTGATCATCTGGATTTCAGGAGGGATTTTATCCACCTGCTAGGAAGCATGGAGGCCCCTCAACACATGTGGACTTCTCTATGCCAAAACTATTTCCCTTCCTCAATGCAGGCAGTGGAATCACATGGCAATTCAGCCGAAGGTGGAACTAGATGAAGATACCACCTGTTTCTCCTCTACTGAGTAACTGGATCTGACTCAAGTATCCAGCAGCTTTGGGTCTAACTATGTCTACATAAAGCAGCTGATGCTGTGCAGTATTTTTCTAGAAAAGTTTAATCAGGACGAGGTCTTCTTTCATAAGTGAAGATAAATGTCAGGCCTTATACTGATACGCACAGAGGAGAACACCTCAGATCTCCTAGGTGTAGGGGTCCCATCCTTACATACTTTTATGTGAACACTCTAGGATGAAGGCTTGCACGTACTGCCAGCAGCAGTACTGTGACCTTTCACTCCGTATGCTGAGTTTCTGCTGTTATGTGGAGTATTCCCATAGCGCTCTGGAGAATTTTGTTGCAAGACTTTCCAACTAGTGTGCATTTCTTTACTTAGTAGACTGTCCTGTGGCTTGAACTGTTTCCAATCTTCCTGGATCCCAAATGCTGTAACACATTATCTACCAAACTATAATTGCTATCAGTAGTTATTTCTACTCTAGCCTGCTGACGGGGCTTTACTAGGAGACAGAATTTCAAAATGCCCAGGAAAATACTTTGTGCTTAGTAACCATCATACGAGTCCAACACTTTTTTTAATGTTCCAAAGTCTGTTAAAACCAGTGCTAGTCTGCCTTGTGATTTAGCTTATGCCCCAACCCTGCCCTTATCTTAAGTGTACTCTGTTCCTGTTCTGCCAACCAAAAACGTTTTCTAAGAATGAATAAGTATTCAAGGGCTTCCTTGACCTGTTTGAAAGAGAAGCAGAACAATAAACATGGGAATATTTTTCTCTGGGGGGAGGGAGGGAAAAGACAGTGTTCTTGTGATTATAAATCACAGATACTTTGAAAATTCATCATGCTGAGAATCTTAAGCAGTAACGGAGAAAGCAGTAAGGATTAATTGGACAGCAAAATACAAATTTCCTATCACTTGCTGATGGTGTTGTCTTGCCTGGAGATCAAATTCTTTGTCTGGCAAGACAGCTTTGAAAGTCACAAACAATGCAAACAAATCCTGATGCATTCTTGGCTGAGCGCATATTTCTGTCACCTTAATACATTAAATTTATCAGATTAGAGCTAAGACCTCTTGAGAGTATTGGCTAGAAATGGCACACTTACCCCTAAAACATGTAATTGAGTAGTTTAGGTCCATTACACAATATATTCCTAGCCTTTTAAAGAACATATTTAGAAATTTTATCATCCAAACTGTGACCCAAGGACAGCATTGGCTGTGCTTAAAATAGTCA
This sequence comes from Galbula dea, assembly GCA_013399015.1. NCBI lineage: Eukaryota > Metazoa > Chordata > Aves > Piciformes > Galbulidae > Galbula > Galbula dea. The sequence continues at coordinate 27,057 of VWZX01002914.1, read as the reverse complement.
GGCTCATCTCAGTGACTGTATAATGCAATGATGTAAAGCCCCGCATAATATTGCAGGGGTCAGATGGCCTGGAAACATGCTGGAAATATAAGTGACTCATCCTGAATTCAGCTGTGCTCCCTCAGAACCAAACAAAGAGTGACTTACATGTTTATGGGAAACACCAGGATCACACTTTGAAAAGATTAAGTGGTTGTGGAGGGTTGCTCTTGGCTGTCAGGTGTCCACCAAGCCTCTCTATCACTCCTCTCCTCAGCTGGACAAGGAGGAAAGAAAATACAATGGAAAGCTCATGGGTTGAGACAAGGACCAGGACAGCAATCACCATCACAGTCAAAATACATTCAGCTTGGGGAAATAAGTTTAATTTATTGCCAAACACATCAGAGCAGTATAATGAGAAACAGGAATAAATCTTAAGAAAACCTTCTCCCCAATCTTCCCTTCTTCCTGGGCTTAACTTCATTCCCAATTTCTATACTTCATCCTGTAAAGTGGGGCAGGGGGTTGGGAGTTGAGGTCAGTTGATCACATGCTGTCTTTGCCACTATTTTCTCCTCACATTCTTCTCCTGCTCCAGCATGGGGTCCCACACATGGGAGACTGTCCTCCAAGCACTTCTCCAGCATGAGTCCCTTCCACAAGGTGTAGTCCTTCATGAATGGACTGCTCCACTGCTGTGAGGTCACAGATTCTGACAGAAAACCTACTCCAGCATGGGCTCCTCTCCACAGGTCCACAAGTCCTGGTAAAGGCCTGTTCCACATGTACACTCCACAAAATGACAGCTTCCTTCAGGACATATCCACCTGCTCTGGTGTGGAGTCTTTCATGGTCTGCAAGGTAGATACCTGCTCCACCACGGAGCTCCATGGGCTGCAGGAAAACCCGTTTCAACACGCTCTTCATCATGGGCTGCAGGGGAATCTCTGCTCCAGTGCCTGGAACTCCTCTTCTCCTTCCTTCTTCATTGACTGGTGTCTTCAGAGTAGTTCCTCTCACATATTCTCACTTCTCCCTCTCAGTTGCTGTTGTGTAGTAGTCTTTACCCTTTCATAAATGTTATCACAGAGGTCCTACCACTGTTGCTGATGGGCTCAGCCTTTGCCAGCAGTAGGTCCATCTTGGAGCCAGCTGGCACTGGCTCTATCAGACATGGGGAAAACTTCTGCCATCTTCTCAGAGAAGCCACCCCTGCAATCCCACTGCTACGAAAACCCACATGACCCAAATACAGGGACCAAAATGTAGGTGATCCTCAACTCTTTTCATCCGAAACACAATCCAGATTTCCTCAGAAAAACCTGTTTCCATACATTCCAACTATTTTAATATGGGCCTGATGTGATCTTGCAGACAAACCAGGATTGTCAGGCTATCCATCTCTCCAGCAGTGAGTGTATCAGCAATAGGGAGGACAGAACCTGTAAGACTACTTTAAAATATCTGAATTGTTTTGTTGCCATGTGCTCCACTGATTAATCAGAAGTCAGACTGTATTCACTGCCACAAGAATTATGATTTCCTGGTTTTAGATTCATGTAGGTATTTCATCTGTTTTAATTCAATACTTGTTCTGCGGTTTGTGGCCTCCCTGCCTAGTTACAAATGTTCTTGACTGAGTTGAATTGTGGATGTGGCTAAACATATCGCTTCCTCTTTCCTTGAATAACATCTTTCAGGGCTCCACCACAGTCTTGATACTCCTACATAGATAAGTATGCTCCATTCAGAGCCAGGTATGCATCCTGTTTACGTATCAGTATTTTGAGGAATCTCAAAATATTGTCTGGAGTTTTTCACTTTTGTCCTAAAAGAAAATACGATTTTTGGGAATTGTTTGGTAAAATTACCTTTGTTTAATTATGAGATATTAATCATGACAAAAAGTTTGGGGTTTTTTTTATTAAAATTTTTTTGCATTTTTGCACTAAAGACAAAAATCAAGTTCTTAAAAAAACCCAGGCTTTTCAAAGCTACAAATTGTTCTTTCTGTCATCAGGATCATTTTCTCCATCCCCATGTACTTGGGTGGAGCATGTAAGAATATGGTTTCTGTAAACAAACAAGTTGATGAGTTGCTTTATAAACCACTAAAGAGAGCTGCAAGCACCACCACTCCCAAATCATCCAGCCTGCAAGACAGGACTGCTCCAGTTGCCTCTCTTGTTCCAAACTCTTATTCTTCTACCACCAAGACTATTGAAAACTTTCAGGCAATTTAATAAAATTCTTTAAGAATTAGAATTTTCCCACTACAATGGCAAGTTTAAATTAGAAACTTAGGATATTGTATCATCTGAGCTCTCAAAGAAGAATTCTTAATTATCACTGGTGTAATTTTTACTCCATTAAGTTCATTCTGCCTTTCACTTTAACAGACAAACTAACTTTGCCAGAGTTCTTGTTTGGCTAAAAGGGAAAAAAATTATCTTTTATGAATTATTCCTTTCAAGGAAAGATTGATTTATATTTAAACTACTGGGTCCTCTGAGCAGTAAATGAGAAATTACATTACATGTTTGGTTTATCACACATCTGTAAAGATTACCACACAGTAATAACTCCACATGTTCTACAACTACAATAATATTTGACCGCAGAAAATTATTCAGTTTAAAGCCAGCATAAATATCCAAAGTATACAGTTTTCTTCCATAAAATGGATGGGCTATCACATGCACTGCAACTATACTAGTCCTGCTGCACAATGCAATTCCTCATCCTTGGAAACTATCCCAAATCCCTTATACCAAAGAGGCTAAGGGTAGGCATTTCCAGAATTTCAAGTCTAAATACAAATATTACTAGAAAGTGTGCTTTAGGGTGGAAGTTTCATTGCTACTAAGCCTTCACAAAGTCAAAATTGCCTTCATGAAGCCAGCTTCTTGTCTCACTTCACACAAATAGACTCAAAAATACTCTTAAAACTTTTGCCAGAAAAAAGACTCCTACAAACAACAAACAGATGTTGCTATGTGGCTTGCCCATATTAAAATTCGAATGATACTATGAACAGATACTTACTAAAAACGTTTCTCCAGCATAGCTGTGTGAAGCACAATGCTTAATAGCCGTTTCTGGACAGTTAAATATACTCCTGATGATACAGTACTTTGAAGCATGCTATTGAATAACTTCCCCACTTCATCCTCACTACCATAAGGCGTTGAACAGATAGTTAACTGAGAACGCAATAAACTTCTCTTTGGACAGAAACCATCTTGCTACAGCAGTTGTTTGGAATTGAACAAACTTCAAATCACGCTTCTCTGATGAGACCTGTTTCCTGTACTAAAGCTAGTTTATCCTAGGCATTTAAAGATTCAGATCCAGAAGGGTACAATTTCATTTCAGCCTCCAGCATACTGTAGGAGACACACACTAGGTGTTGAATTGTTTTTACAAACACTTAGAGGAGTATTTCTGGTCTTGTTCACAACAGCAGATTGCAGAAGACTATATACACAGCATTAGGTGGGATCACAGAATCACAGAATGTTAGGAATTGGAAGATCATCTAGTCCAATCCCCCTGCCACAGCAGGATTCCCTAGACCAGGTCACACAGAAATGTGTCCAGACGGGTTTTGAATACCTCCAGAGAAGGAGACTCCACACCCTCTCTGGGCAGTCTGTTCCAGCGCTCTGGCACCTGAACTGTCAAAAAATTTCTACGTGTATTCACACGGAACCTCCTATGCTTCAGCTTACAACCATTGCCCCTTGTCTTGTCACTGGGCTTCACTGAGAACAGCCTGACCCCATCCTCCTGACATGCACCCTTCACATATTTAAAAGCATAGATGAGGTCACACCTTAGTCTCCTCTTCTCCAAGCTCAAGAGAACCAGCTCCTTCAGCCTTTCCTCATAAGGAAGATGTTCCACCCTCTTCATCATCTTCGTGGCTCTATGCTGGACTCTTTCAAGCAGTTACCTATCCTTCTTCAACTGAGAGGCCCAGAACTGGACACAAGATTCCAGATGCGGCCTCACCAGGGTAGAGTAAAGGGGCAGAAGAATCCCTCTTGACCTACTAGCCACACCCCTTCTAATACACCCCAGAATCCCATTAGCCCTCCTGGCCACAAGAGCACACTGCTGGCTCATGGTCATCCTTCCATCCACCAGGACCCCCAGGTCTCTTTCCCCTTCACTGCTCTCCAACAGCTCAGTCCCCAACCTATACTCATACATGGGGTTGGTCTTTCCCAGGTGAAAAACTCAACACTTGGCCTTGTTGAGCGTTATTAAATGTCTCCCTGCCCAACTCTCCAGCCTGTCTAAGTCATGTTGAATAGCAGCACAACACTCCGGTGTGTCAGCCACTCCACCCAGTTTAGTGTCATCAGCAAACTTGCTGACAACGCACTCTGTTCCCTCATCCATATCATTAATGAACAGATTGAAAAGTACTGGTCCTGGTACTGACCCCTCATGGACTCCACTAGACACAGGCCTCCAACTAGACTCCATCCCATTGACCATGACTCTCTGACTTCTGTCCTTCAACCAGTTCACAATCCACCTCAATACCTGACCATCCAGACCACAGTTCCTCAGTTTAGCTGCAAGGATGCTGTGGGAGACAGTGTCAAATGTTTTACTTATATCAAGATAAACCACATCCACTGCTCTACCATTGTCTATCCAGAGCGGTCACTTTGTAGTGGTTTAGTTTATTCAGTCCACAGAGGATCCAACTTTTTACACCTAGCAATTAGTAATCTACCTTACATATGCCAATACATATTTGCTGTTACAGAGGGTTTCACCTCCTCAGCAGCCCACTTCTGCAATCTGCTTATGCAGGACACCTTTCACACTGACTTTGGATTCTCTAGTTTCCTTGTCCTCTCAACAGCAGCTTGAACTGAGGTCACATCTGAGAACCAGTACATGCAGTCTCAGGGAAATGACACTGCAAGGCTGAAGTACAGAGTGTAGAGTAACTCCTGTAAGTTTGCAAAACTACTCTTCACTAGCTTACTAACGCAAGATCTTATTAAATATCACTGCTTGGGGACTGCCCAGGGATAGCAATTACTCAAAGTACATCCTGTCTCAAAAGTTCTGGCACTTGACCCAATTCTTACCAAAAAAAAAAATAAATAGGACATCAATTGGATTCTTAACCTTACATTTCAGCTCACCAGTGACAGGATACTTGTGGCTCTCAAAAAGTTTTGGCTCTATAAAATATAACTTGTCAGCTGAGTAACTGCTACTTCCAACAGCCCTCTTGGTAAGGTTAACCAGGCGTCTCACGTGCAGATTCCATAATAATGATGGGATCCTCATGCCATGTCCTCAGCAGCAGCATGACAGCAGTCATGTCCTCTCCAAAGAGCTTGGGTTTTGTTCAGAGATACACCCCCTATTTCAGTTGCTGCAAACTTGTTACCTTTTGTAAGTGTAGGAATCAAACACTGGTCAGGCTGACAGCCTGCCATTTATATTTTTATGAATGATGAGTTATCCACTTCCCCTAATACAGATATTACTCTGAAGGCTACTCAGGACTCCTTGATAATGTGATTTTGAAAAACTGCTATGTCCTTGCAAGTTTCTATTTAAGGGTATAATTTTGGTAAAATAAAATAGCTATGAGAACTGATGGTACAGCTTTTCTGCTGCATTAAAAGAGCTCTGTCAGAAACTTAATTGTAGCCAAGTGATTCTCAAACTAGTTTTCAGCCAGCTCCCAAACGTCGCATTTACCTAATACCTGCTTTAAATCATACCGGCTTGCCCCTCTGCTATCTGACAACAGCCAGGCTAATAACACTGTTTCAAAGACCACAGCCCCTACAGTAGTGGAAATGAAATACCAAACTCTCATCCTCTGCATCTTGTTTTAGTTCTTCTTTCATGCATCACTAAACAAAAAACTGGATTGCTGCTTGCATTCATCTCCTGAAAATTTGTTCCTGAGTACTTAACAGAAACAAACTATGTTTCCTCCACCAGTGCATTCTTTCCTTGCTTGCTTGGCCACTTCTACGTGGGGTATAATAAAATCTTCCAGACCATGTCACAGGTGCTTTGATCTGATGCCTAAACTGACAGTAATAGAAAAGAATGCTGCTCTCCAAGCTGTACAGCTTAGCTTTACAATACAGATATGGTCTTTCTTCTGGCTCCTGAGCTGTAATTTCCTCCTGTTTTTTACTAACAGCTGTGACTTTGAGTCTTCAATAGGGAACTTTCATTCTCCTGCATATACGAGGTTGCTTTGTTAATAACCAGAGTGTTTGGATTGCCAGAGGTCCTGCTCAAATACTTCAGCCTCCAAGGACAGGGTGCTAATCAATATAGTAATTCTAGAAAAAGCTGTGACTCAGTCTTGCTTCTCTAGTAAATGCAAATGCAAACATTTATTTCCCCAGTGCTTCCTTTAATTCGGAGCAGGACAACACTATCATAGATGGGTCACATATTATCTACTGATCTTACTTATGATGCATGTATTTTGGGATTGTTATAGTAAGAATTATTTTTTTTTTCATTTATACAAGAGGAGAAATGGAATATCCCAAATGGCACTAGGAAACTGGCCCTCTGCCTTGGAAGCCCAGATGATTACTCACTCCTTTCAGACATGACAGCTGTCTGTCCTGGCTTACTGTAGCCTACATGCTCTACAATGCACTTGGAAACCTCAGAGAGCACTTTAGGCCCTGCCAATTCTCAAGGAGTGGCCAACAACAGTATGAAAACTCATGTCTCAGTGCAGTTAACTTCATTTATAAAAGTACACAATTCTCCAAGACAGCTACTTCAAAGCATGCCCTTGTCTCCAAGTCTCCTCACAAATACTGCTCCCTTCTACAACCTAACCACAAGTGCAAACTCCTGCTATTAAGTGCGCTTGCTAATGGGTGTTTGAAGTATTTTGTTTCCATCTCTAGTCACAATTAAGTCATACAACTAAAATAAGCTTCTGAAACATCACATCTTCTCCTGTAACCATAGTTCACAGGAAAAGCAGAAAAAAACCCTGTGCAGATGTAATTCATCTGGATGACCTGGATGCACCTCCATACTTAGAAACCTTCTGTCAGCTTGGGGGCAGATGCTGTGGAAAGCGGCAGTACCCTCAGGCTACAGAAAAGTTGAAAAAGGAGCTGCAGTGCACGACCGGTGAGGCCAGCGTGCCCCGTGGGGCCGACTGCAAGGCCAGAGCCGTAGCAGACAAAGACAGCGCTACATCAGAAGCTGCCTGGAGCACGTGCCCTGCCTCCGGAAACCATGGTGCTGGAACGGCAACCGAGACAAACCTCACACCTAACATCCCTGTCCCCCTGGCCCGGCCCCACTGTGACCTTCTGCCCTACCACACAACCCCCCTGCCCAACACCACTCCGGTAACGCCACAGACCACCACGTGCCCTTCCCAGCATGCAGCGCGCAGCAAAAAAGCCCCGTTGAACGTCCGAGGGTAGGGCGGGGCATTGCCCTCTCCAGCCTACCCCGGAAGGGCGGGAGACCGCGAGCGTGGCCAGCAGAGAGGGAGAGGGGCGGGGCATGAGGCTCCGCCCATCTTCCTCCCTTTGAGAAACGGGAGTGACAGCCAATGGGAAAGGCGCTCAGAGGGGCGGAGCTTCGGGAGGCCGCGGGCTGGGCTCGGCGCTGACTTGCCGCAGCGCCAGCGACGCTTGTAAACAGATCCTTCCCCACGTGACGGGCGCGAAGTGTCTCCGCGGGGGCAGAGGGCATTGTCTGCTGCGGTGGCAGGTTGACGACCAGCGGCGCGGGCTCCAAGCAGAAAAGAGGCGGTTCCTCTCTCCCCATCTCCCGCCTCATTCGTCGCTCCCGGTGGGGATCCCCCGCATTCCTCTCAGCGCATTCCCTGCCCCCCCGCCGCTAAGATGGCTGATGGTGGGCGGTGAGGCGGCGTGCGCGGCTGCAGGGAGCTGTTGTCGGCCAGCGTGTGGCGGAGCCGGCCGACGGGAGGGGAGCAGGGTGGGTGTGAGGTGGGTGTGGGAAGCCGCGCAGCGCCATGTCCGCCTTCGCCCTGGAGGAAACGCTGGAGGCCGACTGGGTGGCTGTCAGGCCTCACGCCTTCCAGGAGCGGGAGAAGCACAAGTTCGTCTTTATTGTGGCCTGGAATGAGATCGAGGGCAAATTCGCCATCACCTGCCACAACCGTACAGCGCAACGCCAGCGNAACCTCACACCTAACATCCCTGTCCCCCTGGCCCGGCCCCACTGTGACCTTCTGCCCTACCACACAACCCCCCTGCCCAACACCACTCCGGTAACGCCACAGACCACCACGTGCCCTTCCCAGCATGCAGCGCGCAGCAAAAAAGCCCCGTTGAACGTCCGAGGGTAGGGCGGGGCATTGCCCTCTCCAGCCTACCCCGGAAGGGCGGGAGACCGCGAGCGTGGCCAGCAGAGAGGGAGAGGGGCGGGGCATGAGGCTCCGCCCATCTTCCTCCCTTTGAGAAACGGGAGTGACAGCCAATGGGAAAGGCGCTCAGAGGGGCGGAGCTTCGGGAGGCCGCGGGCTGGGCTCGGCGCTGACTTGCCGCAGCGCCAGCGACGCTTGTAAACAGATCCTTCCCCACGTGACGGGCGCGAAGTGTCTCCGCGGGGGCAGAGGGCATTGTCTGCTGCGGTGGCAGGTTGACGACCAGCGGCGCGGGCTCCAAGCAGAAAAGAGGCGGTTCCTCTCTCCCCATCTCCCGCCTCATTCGTCGCTCCCGGTGGGGATCCCCCGCATTNGTCTTTATTGTGGCCTGGAATGAGATCGAGGGCAAATTCGCCATCCCCTGCCACAACCGTACAGCGCAACGCCAGCGCAGCGGCTCCCGGGAGCTCCGTCGCGGCGGCCTCGCGGGCCCGGAGACCAAAGCCGCCGTCAAGGCCGGCAGCCCCGTGGTGCGCAGGGACGCCGGTCTGCCGCGGGGCTCCTCTCATCACCGCGCCGAGGCGGGGTTGCGGGGCTCCGAGCGGGTCGCGGGGGCTGAGGCGCTGCCGAAGAGCCCGCTGCGCACTAAGAGCAGCCCGGCACGGAGGCCGCAGCGGGTCACGGAGGCGGTAGGTGCCGCAGAAGAGATAGAAGTGCTGGAGCTGGGGAAGGAGGAGGCGGCCGCTGCCGTTCTGTCGCTGCCGCCCTCGCCGCCTCAGGCATCCGAACCGGCCGCTCCCGACGCGGAGCCGCCGGGGGAGGAGTGCAGCTGGGCCGGTCTCTTCTCCTTCCAAGACTTGAGGGCTGTACACCAGCAGCTGTGCTCGGTGAACTCGGAGCTCGAGCCTTACCTGCCTGCCTTCCCCGAGGAGCCCTCGAGCATGTGGACGGTGCTGTTCGGAGTCCCGGAACTGTCCGAGCAGGAGATGGACGCAATCTGCTACAAACTGCAAGCTTACTTGGTCCACAGCTTGGATACCTGCGGCTGGAAGATCCTTTCGCAGGTGCTCTTTACCGAGACTGATGATCCCGAAGAGTATTACGAGAGCCTGAGTGAGCTGCGACAGAAGGGGTACGAGGAGGTGCTGCACCGGGCTCGCCGGCGGATCCAGGAGGTGAGGTCCAGATATCTCCACATAAATGTTACCTTTTCCTTACCCAGTGACATCTTTAGTTGTTTTCTCAAGCAGCTACACTTTTACCGTTGTGGAATTGATTGAACTGTGGGACCAAAAAAAAAAATTACAGAAAAACTTCTTTTTTTTTTTTTTTTTAAATAAAGCTTTGGATATCATAGAAAGAAAATGAGGCTTAACCTTTTCAAGGACTCTAGTGCCAGAACATCTAAGTGTGGCTCAGTAATTTATTCTGTGCAATTAAAGGTGGATGTTTATGAACAAGTAGCTGATGGATTTAGCAAGGTCTTGCTGCCAGATTTTTGTTCTTGCATTGCTTTGCACTGGGATGTGTTGGAGTCTGAATTTTTCTGTTTGGTAGGAGCAGCAACGTGTGGTGTTTATTTTGACAGTACAGTTCAGGCACTTGAGGGCAAAAAATTCTGGGTTCCTGAGTGTTGACTCTGGTATTTCAAGTAAGATGATGTTTTCCAGTGGAGTTGAGGTAACTGCAAGTTTTGTTCAGCTGTTAAGTTCTTTGTCTTGAGATTTTAAAAAGCAGGCTGTCTAGTCCAAGCGATTATTTACTGCTTTGCTATTGCTAGTGTCTGGCAAGACTTGGATGTTCTGGGACACAACATCTCTCTCTAACCATGTACTGTTTAGATAAAAGTGGTTGAGGAGGTTCTGCTAACTAACTTTCAGCATCAGATCTTTCTGGACTGAGGTATACCAGGTCTCAGATTTCCTCTATGTAGAAGGAGAATTTTACACTTGTTTTTATGTTTTGGTGGCCTTGGTCCAGAGTGTACCAGGATCTGTCTAGGTGTGACTGTGTCTGAATCAGGTTATGGAATTTGTTATTTTTGCAAACAACATCTAAACTGTGTTTATAGATACAGGTCAGGTCTACCTACATAAAAATGCTGTGTGTTCAAAAATACGTGGTGGTGAATGTTTTTCCTTGATGGGGTATGAGCATATCTGCTTACTGTCTGTTTTGATGATGTAGTTTTGAGTCTTTGTAGGATTCAGGCTGAGCTTTTCCTTAGTGACTGGAGTTCCAGAGCATGAGAAAATTGTTTTATCAGTGATGAAATCATGGTAAAAACATCCAAGTGTAGCATTGTCAGGTCAAAGTTTGTTTCCAAACTGTTGGGTCTGTAATTGTGATTTTTTTTTTTATTTTTTTTTTCATGGCTATTTAAAGGAATGGATTCATCCACCCTAATTATGCTATACAACTGGTAGTTAGTCTAATAGTCTTCTGTGGTAGTTTTAGTCAAGAGAATACCAAAGCATACTGTCTTCTGCTTTTTAGTTCGACTACATGAAAGCTTGGAAGTGTGTGCTTAGACAGCCTTCTACTTGGCAGGTTTTAAAAGAAGCTGAGCAGGACAAGAGAAGCTCCTCTTAAACTTGGAGTTTGGGAACTGGGTACCTAACTGAAAGCAAGTGGTGTTTTTGAGGAAAAACTTGTTTCAGAGTTACTGAGCAAGAACTGTTTGTTTCTTGAAGTATCTGAACTATTTTGTTAGCCCTAGTAGTGTCAGCACAAAATAAATCATTTGTTAGTAGACAATGCCAGTTTTATCTGTCAGGATCTCTCAACTGCAGTGTCTTACTCTCTGTAATGTTCAGAAGTTGGTGTATTTTGTAATGGCAGAGCTCATGAGTGTATTTAAGTATAGTACGACCTTGCTTTCCCATGGTAACCAGTCCGGGTGTGTACCTGAAGTCAGTACAAGTGTATTGCTGTCGTTGTCGGTTGTGTAAATTGATACTTCATTAATTAAAGGTAGTTCACGTTTAAGAAAAGAAACCAATAGAATTATCTACTCTTTCGCTCCTGGCTCTCAGGTTTCTCTTTTCCTTACCTAATGGTGGTTTACTTCGTCCACAGGAAATGTCTTTTTTTTTTTTTTTAAGCAAATAGTTACATTGTTTGTCATTGCAATTCTAAGCAAGTGAAGCAATGGATGATGAGTACTGCTTGGTATTTCTGGAGTAAATGTTTCTTGTACTTTAAAGAAAACGTACGGAATCTGTCTTTCACACTTCCAATTTACTTTTGCATCTGTACTTAAAGTTTGCCTGTTAGCTGATTGCAGGAATAGTGGATTCCTGCAATTCTCAGTTATTTTACCTCTTACAAGGACTTTTTGGGAAAAGGGGAAATGATTGAGCAGCGGCATTGGTAACTGAAATGGTATCGGAGCATCATGAATGTGGAGGGGCTTCATTAATGTAAAATTGTGCAAAAAACGGTTGACGAACTCCAAGACGTTGGCTTAACATATTAAAATATTCCTCTGCACTTTATAGTTATTCTATATCTCCTTTTGGACAAATTGCTTTGTGTAGTTAGAGTATTGCTTGTGAAATGCTGGTGGTTCCTGTTGTATATTCTTTAGTCTTTCTTGTGTTTGTTGTTTTAGCATTCCCTACTTGGCCATCTGTTGCTTTCCATAGGTTACACACAAGCTAGTTTATTTTCACAGCAGTTAATAAGTGTTGCTTTTTGTAATAGTCATTTTTATCTCAGAATTATTTATAAACCTTTAATAGGACAGAAGAAGTAGAAACAGATCCAAGATGAGGAAGAAAAACAGTTGTAGAGGAACTGTGTGACCTGGAATTCATTTCTTCTGCATAATCTGGAGTTTTGAAATAGTGTATATTTAATTTTTTCAAATAAAACTATTAATTCTGAAATAATTAGGAATTTATGTTAAAGTGAAAACTTGTGTCTAAAGAAGCAAATATTGTTGTACTTCATTTTTGAAAACTTAAACGCCTGTTTGGAGCCCTTGTTCAGTAAGTTCATGCCTGTTTAAAAAAAATTCTTTGGCTGCTCAGCTGGAGGTCTAAGCTTGGAAGTAGAGACACGATACAGAATCAGTTAATGACAGGATAGAAAGATGTTACTGTTTCAATAGATAGGATGCTGTTGAGTCCTTATTTGGGGTTACAGCTTTTTGGCCAGTATTTCCAAAATCTAACTATGTGTCTGTAAGGCAGAAGAAGTTTGCGTCTCTGCTCTTGCTCCTGCCAGTTTCTTGTCTATGTTTCTGCTATAACATGCTTGGAAACTTTTGTGAGTATAGTAAAATTAAAGATGGTGTTGTTATCTCCTTGTTGGTGTTCTATCCGTGGAAAGTTGAATGTAGTCAGTTTTTCTTGATAAAAAGATGACAGCACTGACAAAAATAAAAGTACTCCATTCTATACTTATTTTTTTACTTGCTCTTGCATAGTGAATGATAAGTTTGGGAAGTCTACCTTTATGTTACATATATACTTAGCATCTTTGAATTAATGCACCTGAGAATCATTCTGTTCCTTTTAGGCCTTAATTGGTGTGGCAGTCTGGAATTTGTTGGATGAAAAGTCTACAGGATTTTGAATGCCAGCTATAAAAGTAGCCAGAGACTTGGTTTTGTTTTCTTGTTGCTCGGTAATATCTATGAATTCTAGTATCTGAAGGGAGACTTAACAACCATTTTGCATCTCTGTTCTGTGTAAGTTTGCATTGCTTTAATACAAAATCTGAAACATTTTTTTCATATGTAATTAAATTATGAAGAAATTCTGAGAGCATCTTATTTTCTGTGGCTAATTTAAGACTGTCTTGGGAGTGAGGAACTACTGATATTTTTAATCCTTGTCCCCTGTAGAGTGGAATATAAGCACAAGAATAGCCCTGAAAACTTTTCTGTTGTGTTGGTTGGCTTAGTTTTATTTTGACTCTTAAGGGCTAGAAGGGCTAAGGTAATAAAACAGATAAAAGATTTTTATTTTCAGTAACAACTTGTAGGAGAAGAAGAGGTAGGGTTTTTTACAAAAAGCTGTACAGTCACTTTATTTTCTTCTTAAATCAGTCTGGGTATGATTTTTCTGAAGTTATTTTTGCAGGCTTTAGTAAGCAATTATTTTTGTTTTGAGTGAATGAACTGTAACTACCAAATCACACAAATTGATAAGGAATTGGTTCAGTTATAAATCATGGAACTTTTCATTGATTGCTTTCCAAGGGTGTTGTCACATATTTCTGTTTACATCAAAAAAGATTAATAATACTAATAGGTGATTCTTTTGCTTCCTTGAATCTATTCTAATGTTTGAGTGAAAAATGTTTAGGAACATCTCAGTAACTAGAAGAATTTTACTTCTCTGCTTTTGGCAATGTATATTTGGTTCTAAAATGCGTATGTGGTAAATTATGTGGCAGTGTACCAAAAATGAACGTTTTCCAGAGGTAAGGTGACCTGTTTCTGTTCAGTGATCTACTACTTGGCACAATGTGATTTAAAGAGATTCAACATCAAACTCAAAAATAGTGCAAAGTAAATAATATAAAACAATACAAAAAAGTATTTAGTGCTTCAGTAACACAAAAGAATTGCTAGCAGTGGTGTTTCCATCCAGACCAATGTAACTAACGTCTTTCTGTGTAAGCAGCAAATAAAACTGAATCCTGTATATTGACTGCAATGGCTAGATTTAGAAGATACGTAGGGTGTCTCAGAGGAGAACCCTGGTTCAGATTTAACTTCAGGAGCATACAGGATTAAAACAAGATATAATGTGATTTTTATTTATTTTTTTCTTCCCTTATTGACTTGAATAGAACAGAGTTAACACTAATGCTGAATGTTCTGGAAATCCATGCTGGTTTTGTTTGAATGTTTTTTATATATTCATTATTTGTAGTATTAACAGTTGTTTCAAATAGAATTATTTTGATTCACTTCTAAATACTTTATAAATAGACTATTTAAGTACTGAACCAGTAATGTAAATTAGTACTAGCCAAAATACATCAGCAGCTGTAGGACATGCTCTGTAGAACAGGCAAGTAGCCTCTTAAGTTCTTAGGAGACATCTACATGACACAAGTACTCTGGGTAGTACTTCTCTTGCTGTCCAATCAAAGGTATATTCTCAGTGTTTATCCTGTCAGCCATCATCTTTTTATTTATCTAATTTGCAGCTGGAATTATTAACAGGTAGGACTAGTTTGTAACAAACAGAAACAAGTTAATAAATACTTATCATTTTAGGCATTTGAAGTTCACACCTTCATTCTGTAAGGATCAAACCAAATAATAAGGAAGCTGATACATTGTCAGATAAGCAGAGTGAAATGTGGAGTAGGTTCCCCTCATTTCCTTTTCTGCAAATAATAAAAATCTAAGTCACACAGATATTTAATTTTTCAATATTTGTGTGAGTTTCTGATTTGTGTTCTGTATGGGTAAATCCATGTTACAAGTTTTAACACTTCATGGTGACATGTAATCATACTGGATGATGTGTAAGGAAAATAAAGAGGGCTATATCATTTGAGATTCTTGGACCCTTATGTAGCAGCAAGGATAACTAGATATGCAAGAGTTTAATCATGCGGTGGACTCTGAAAGTTGCTGAAAGTCTAAGATACGGTTATGTACCATCTTAAATACATGCTTTAAAATAACTTTGGGGAATCCAGTATTTAAAGGATATTAGACCACATTACCATAGTATTTGCCTCTCTCTTTAGTCTTCATTAAAACCTTCTAAGTCCTAATTAAAATAACTTCCTTTTAATTGGAAATACTTTATCTTTTATCTGTTTCCATCTGATACCTTCTTGAGTGCTTAAATTTTCTCTACTGCACTTCTCTTTTACTTCTGTTTTATAGTTAACAGCAAATTGTTTCAAAGATCTATAGACTTGTGACCGTAATTTAAATAGATTTTTTTATTTGTTCATTTTGATCAGTGTTTTTGTGTTTTTTTTCAATCCTAGTATGTGTTTAAAAATTGAATGTCCAAAAGTTTTGTCCTGCTACTGTTATTCAGCATGAAAGTGCTTTAGGGGAAGGAGTGTATGAGGCTGTATGTTTAATCATGTAAGGAATACTAAACTAGATTAGAANTTGAGTCAGTCATACATTTTGCATGGTACTGACATCACTGTAGCAATTCAGAAGAAAGATCGTGGATAGTTCTCTGAAAATCTGTGCTTTATGTGCAGTGCTGTTTAATAGTAATCATGAAAAGAATGTTTAAAGAATGGAGAGAATTGTTGTGCCCTGTTTCCTATACATACAGGAAGTAATAGTATGAGCTCATCAGAAATCTGGTGGTGAATATGGGTTAGTCTTTAAGAATAATTGTTGAACCCCTTTTATTACTTGAAACAGGATTATAAAGAAAATAGGCCAAATTTGTTAGGCAGGAGATTGGATGATCTCAGTATCTTCCAGTCATAAGCTGTATCAATAAGGGAAATGTGTTTTGGTCTTAATTAGTTTCTTGTTGAAGCTTGCCCAGGGGCCTGAAATGTGAACCAAACTACCATTAGTTTATCTGAAAAGCATGATGAATTTTAACACTTGGTAGTAGATGTTAACTTGAAATGTCTCCACCAATGTCTGCTTCTTTACTAGCACTTGCTTGTCAGCTGTGTCCAGTTAGAGGCTCGTTTGTGCAGTCTGGATTTTACTTTTGGATTAACTTTTCTAGTCATAGGCAGAAAAGTGTTTCAATGTGAAGACAGCGAGCTAAGTTTTGAAAATCATCAACTGAAGCCATTTGTGGTAGATACAAGTAGAATGCTGGTAGTAAATCTGCCTATGACTCTGTCTGCTCATCATTTGCAAACATTTTTGCAGAGGTTGTTTTCAGTTAAAAGCCTTTTACTGGTAACACTCTATCTCTAGGTTTCCTTCCTAGCTATTCTCTTCTGTTTGTGGTATTTATGAAGTAAAAGTTATCAAATGCATGGATTTTTATTTGGTTTTTATTACATGTGGGCCAGACAAGCATTACCTGTTAGAAAAATGTGAATGATTAGTGGATGTTATTTTGTCAACAAGTTGCTCCTGGAAAGGTGTTAAAAACACTTCCAGTCACTCAGCAACCTTTTTTATTTTTTCTGAAAGTGAGTACCTCTGCTTTCATAAATGCACAAAACAAACAAAAATTTCTATTATGTACTGTTACAGTACTTTTCAAAATGCTTTTGAGGGGAAATATTTATATTACGTTTTTCTGGGGAAAAAAATAGTGGTGTGAAGGAACTGGATTTTTTTTTTCCTTTGAAATATATTGTTTAAATAATCAATTAACATTTGTTTGTGATGACTTGCAGACAATTTACGTGGGTCATCTAGAACTAGTAGTAGCACAACTTTTCATGTAACAGCATTGCATCAGGACTTATTTTGAGTGACTTTAGAGAGATAGTATTGTAAAAGATTTTTCAGTAACTTTGAATCATAGATTGTTATGTTGGAAGGAATTTCTCTGGGTTTTCCAGTTAAACCCTATACTTAAAGTAGAACTAATTTTCATTTTTCCATAAAAAAGCCAAGCAACCAACCAAAACCACATAAAAACCCCCAATCAAACAAACAAAACCCAAAAACCCAACCAACCAAAAAAACCCCCCAGCAACAGCCCCTCACCCCTAAAAAAACCAAAACCCCAAACACAAACAAACTTTAAATAAACAGTGTGCTTTATAACTGTTTTAAGGAAATTTAAAAAACAAACAAACAAGCAAATGTATTAATTCAGTTGTGAAACATTTGAGGGAGAAAATCTACACATCAGTTTCACATGTTCCGAAAGTTTGTAATAGCAAATACAAATAGCACTGTGGCTTCAGAGACCAAATTCTTTAGCCTTCAGTAATGTCATACTTGTTTATAATTATCAGATATCAGAATTTTAAGTTGTACTATTTTGTCACTTCAGTGTAGTATAATTCAGCAAAAAAATCCATATGTGGGAGGGGTTTAAAAAAATCCCAAACTATTTGAAGTATTGGAGCTGTTCCAGAAGAATTGAATTAGTAGGTAAATGGTCTTTAGTATTTCAACTATGTTATTATGATGCTTTATCACGTGTGGATTTTATTTCTCCATAACATTTAACTGTGTATCCTTTCTCCTTTATTTCTTCATGAAAACAGGAACAAAGCCAACCCAAACAGGTAACACCACAGAATACAAGTCTGTGTTTGCCTGATACTAATATAAAGTGCTTTTGTCTGAAATGTGCTGTTATGAAAGTGATTTTTATAGCTTGTTATTTACATTATATTTGCTGTTACAGTAAGAGGAAAAACTGTGTGCATGATGTGGGATGTGAGGGATTTAGCCTTTTGTTAGTAATAGTATGCTGTAAATGGGTTCTTTCTATTTGGCCTCTTTGGATGTTGTATTCAACTTTTGAACTTTTAGCTTAGAAACATGTAAAATTGCATTTAATCATGTAAAGTGCTGTTTCCTTCTTAGATGTGCCTTTCCAGGACTTCACAGTTGTGTAAGGTACTGTACAGGTTGAAAGAATATTGAATTATACCAGTCTGGAGAAATGAAAAGGCTATTTGAATTGCCTGTCAGCTGTTGTCCAGGGGTTAAAAGCAGTTGATCATCCTCATTGTTGAAGGGAACTGAAGACTTAGATCATCAGCTTGCTACCGCTGAAAGTGTGTGTGGGGAAAGCCTATCATTTTCTGTCCTCTTTCCTTCGGCTTTGTGTTCTTTCCTCTTGTGCTTCTCTGTCCTCGCACTGTGCTAATTCACTCAGCAAATCAATCCAAGAGAAACTGCAGAGATGGCTGCCTGTCAGGTGCTAGTTTGTTTGTTGAAGGGTCTGAGAAATACCAAAGCTGGTTTAGTGGAGGAAGAGGGCAGCAACAGAGGAAACAAGGAACTGGGGTGCGGTTGGAAGAAGAGAAGGAAGAGATGGTGGGAAGTGGGATCACCTTTTGAAAGGAGAAAGCCATTAGCTCAGCTTTAAAAATTAAATTCACATTTACCAGTGCTTTGAATCTCATATTGTCACAATGCTTCACCCATTATGAATTAGATTTTTAAAAGTGTAATTTTATATTTCTCAGCCCTTTAAGAATACTTGCTACCATGCCAAATGTATTGTAGAACTGTTGTGGGCTGTAGGGTCTAAGGCCTAGCAGAGGGGAGGCTGGATGAGGCCAAGGTCAGTTTCTCACAAGAAAGCAGTTAGATAGCCTGGGAGAGAAGGTGGGAGTCACATAGCAGGAGCTTTGCAGCTGCACACAGAGACCTTGACCCCCCACATAGCCTTAACATCTTATCCTTCCAACGCCACACAGTGCCAGTCTTACCACATTCACATTTCTTTGAAGTACACTGTTTTTATCCTCATTTATGGTAGTTGTTTTTACTAGTGAGTGTTGCTTCTTAATTGGTTAGTATAATTTGTATATGTAAATGTCACTTGCTAATTGGTCATTATTCTTTCTGTAAAGGTGTAGAAGATACAATAGCGCGGTGCTAGCCATCTTCTTGTTTATAGTCTCTGCCTGTGACTCTTCTATTTCTGCTTGGCCTATTTTATTTTCTTTTACATTAAATGCGACCACTCGCTGCACGTCTTGTGTGTGTGTGTGTGTGTCAGACCCTCTGAGTAGTCCCGACACCGTGGTTGTTGCCTGCATGGCATATTGTCGTGCTGCGACATAGAACTGGTAGAAGTACTAATGAAGTGCTGCTGATAGAATTCCCAAAGTCTGACTTCAGAGTGAAATTGGTTATACCTCTCAACTTTTTTGTTTCCCATCAAATATTCACCTTTGTTTTCACAAAAGAACATTTATGCTTTAGTGCAGTAGATACTTGGCTAGACCTGTGTCCTGACATTGTAGACCTTACACAGGGAAAGGTTTTAAGAGTAGCATTGTAATACCTGCTAAGTAAATGTATTCATTGCCTGCAAACATGAGTTTGTTTAGATATTCATCAGTTTTAAGGCTCTTGAAGATGTTTTTCTGACTAATGGCATAGTTCAGAAGCAGAAATGAAGAAGGTCTGTGGGCCAAAATTTAGTGTATTTTATGGCACAGCATGAACACTTATGTATTGTATGTTCTCTGTCTTCTAGCTTTGGGTTTTGTGTGGGTTTTTTTGTTGTTGTTGTTCAAACTCCTGCAGAAGATGAATTGGATGAATTGGAACTCGTGTAAAATAAGCTTTTTGCCAAGCCCTCAGGGTGAGGTGTTGCCTAGAAGTCTTTCTGTTCAGAAAACCGTGTTCCAACCGATCAGTGATTCATTAGTGACTTTATGTTTTAGTTATTTTGCCCCTTTCCAAAGGGAGGAGGTCCCGTAGTGCCATAATAACTTTGAAATACAGTAAACAGAACTGTTTTACCCACCAAATGACATTACAATGTAAATACTTTGTTACTAATGGCAGAAAAAAGCCTAGCATACTGGTACAATGAGGACTACTCTGCAATTAGCTTTTCTTTGCTGGAACTTCTGCAGCTTATTTGTGGCTATACTATTCTAAGTAGTACACTAAATTCAAACAAATATCTGGTTTGGTTTTTATAGGCATTCATTTGGCATGGTAGTGTAACTCAGGAAAAGCTGTGAGGTAGCTCACTACACAGTAAGGTAAGGTGATCAGACAAATACTTTTTTTTTTTTTTAAAAAGGCAACTTTACAAGGATGTTACACATTTTTCTTGTTTACAGAAAAGGAGATGTATAGTTTAATTGTTGACATCTCCCTCTTGAATTTTTAGAAGGGGTCTGGTGTGCCAAACGTCAAAGTTGTCAACTTTAAGCCTAAGCCTTGTGCTATTCCAACAAGTTTATATATACACATACGGTTCTGCTGAGATTTCTATTTAGAATTTTGTGTGGGAGGAGAGAGCTTGCACTGTTCAGTAGTGATGGAAGTAATGTTTTGGCTCACAGTTGTTCTTACCTGGTTCAGTTCTTTTCCTCTTCTATGGACTTATATTTACAGGTCCTGTATTGAATGAGATGCATTTTGGGAGGCAGTGTAAATGAACTTTACAAAAGTAATTGTTACTGTCCCAGGAGCTGTTTACCAAAGTGTGAACTATAACTGACACGAGTTGGAAAAGGCCAGACAATCTGCAGCATGCTGGTCTTAGCCTTCTGTTATGCTCCCTTGTAGTGGGTTGACCTTGGCTACCAGGTGCCCACCAAAGCCACTTGTATCACTCCTGTCCTCAGCTGGACAGGGTGAGGAAAATACGATGAAAGGCTTATTGGTCAAGGTTAGGACAGGGAGAGATCACTGTTACTGTAAAGGACAAAACAGACTCGATTTGGGGATATTTAATTTAAATTGTCGAAATAATTAAAGTGGGATAAGAAGAACTAAAACCAAATCTTAAAAGCAGCTTCTCCCCACCCTTCCCTTATTCCTGGGTTCAACTTTGCACCCAGTTTCTTTTATATCCTCACCCACAGCAGTGTATGGGGATGGGAAATGGGGGTTGTGGATAGTTCATCACATACTCTCTCTTCTGCTCATTCCTCCTTAGAGGGAGGACTCCTCACACTCTTCTCTTGCTCCAGCATGGTGTTTCTCACATCAGAGGCAGTTCTACACGAACTTTTCCAATGTGGATCCTTTCCAGGGGTGCAGGCATTCAGGAAGTGACTGCTTCAGTGTGGGTCCCCCATGAGGTTGCTTGTCCTGCCAGAAAGACTGCTCCAGCATGTGCTGTCCGTGGAGTGACAGCTTCCTTCAAGTTCATATCCACCTGCTCTGGCATGGGCTCTTTCATGGGCCACAGGAAGGATACCTGCTCCACCATGGAGCTCCATGGGCTGTAAGAGGACAACCTATTTCAGCATGTGTTTCATCACAGGCTGCAGGGGAATCTCTGCTCTGGTGCCTGGAACTCCTCTTCACCTTCCGTATTCACTTGCCTTGATCTGTAGAGTTGTTTCTTTCACATATTCTTACTTCTCTCTCCTGGCTGTTGTGCAGCAGTTTTTACCCTTATTAACTATGCTATTACAGAGGCACTCCACCATTGCTGATGGGCTTGATGGGCTCAGCCTTCACCAGTGGTAGGTTCATCCTGGAAACAGCTGGTGCTGGCTTTATTAGACATGGGGAAACCTTCTGGCATCTTCTCATAGATGAGACCCCTGCTACCAAAACCTTGTCGTGTACACCCAGTACATCTCTGCATACGTATGCTGAGGTACAAGACTCTCTGCATGCCAGTAAAAGACTATTTTAAACAGGGTTTAAAGAGGAATAATGAAGCTCACTTGGTATGAGTGGCTCTTCAGGGGCCTAGAAGACACATCTTATGGAAATGTTCTTTTTATTTTCTTTATTTTAAACACCCTGTGTTTTAATTTCCTGTTTCTCTTTTGGATTTTGTTTTGTGTGTATATGTTTATTATTAGAATAACTGCAAACTTTGATACTGTTTGTTTGTATGTGTTGCATGTGCCTTTGGTTTGGTTGTTTTAATTAACTTAATCCTTCTGTAAACAGCTATTTAGAAAATCCCCCCAAAATGAAGACTAATGGTTGCAGTGCCTCAGCATACACTTCCAATTCCCTATCTTCAGAAGCCTTATTGAAGAAAAAATTGGATATTGTTGTCCATTTAGTAGGCAGTTGATTGCTATACATACCAATTATAAAGTGTGTGGTTTCTAAATAAGTTCAGTATCAAATTCACTAGTTTGTATCTTCTTTTAATCTTACGAGGTCAGACAAATCTAGGGCTTGTTCCAGAACTTGTAACTCTGGTCAGTATTATTTGTTTATGTTATCATGACTCTGGGTCCATCTTTTGTATTCTCTTAAATGATTTCTGCCCCAACAGAAAAGGTATTTTAGATCTGCATTGGAGAGTCAGTCTTTGATCTGTTAGTGGGGCATTCACATGCTACAATAATGCATATGGTCTTTTTATACTACAGACATAAGGATTGTTGATGGCAGTGCAGTTGTGCAAACAGAAGGCTAAATGTTCTGGCAAGGCTTGGTCTTTTAACCACAACAGGTGACATTTAAATACAGGACCATGTAGATAAGAAGGAGAAAAGCAGTTTGCCTGTAGAACAGATTTCATGTAGTTGAGACTGCTGCTCATTACCAGGACATGCAGGAGTGTATGAGTAAAGTTAGTTTAAAAAGGGAGAGAATAGAAACAATTTTAAGTGTGTTCTGATCCAAGAAATTGCAGTCTTAAGTTCAGTTGCTAAAATTTTGCATACAAATTTAATGTATTCTGGAGCTTTACTTTGAAACTCATTGTCTAGTGCTCACTGCAGACTCTTTCAAGTGTATTAGAACAGGAGATTGGTATTTTGTTCTTCAGTGGAAACGATGGACTATCTAAAAACTATGTGCAATACTATACTTCTTTTTGAAAACAACAATTCATAGTTTTACCTGTGACATTAAATATGCTACTTTGATTGAAAGAATCTTCAGAATTCTTCCTGGAAATGGTAAGGGTATTCTGTAATTATTATTCCAAAAATATCAAGAAGCTTAGGAAGAGTCTGAAAAATATCTTTTATGGCCTGTTTCAGCTAAAAATGGATGTATGTCATGATATGATGTTTTTATAAAATACACAAAATAAAATAGGAATAACAGGGAAGGTTTTGGGGGTAATTGCAAAGAAAGTATAAGACTCAATTCTTCAGTGATGAAACCAGGCTTTGAATTATGCTCTCAACTGAGTTCAGTCTGGACATAATTGCACTGTGCTGTAATGCTTTTAAAGTTGTATGGACAAATGATATATCTATATTTTTTTTTTTTTTTAATACTGAAGACAAATCTATGCTGTATGGTTCAAATATATGTGTTGCTAAATTGAAGAAAAAAAAGTGTTTCCTGCTGCTTAGTCTATCTGCATAATAGTTGGATTCATTTACTTGTGAACAATGTAACATTTGTGAAACATGATTCTTAAAATAAATGGAGTATTCAATGGGTGCAGCACTAGCCAGGCCTGCGCAGGATATTACTCTACCATCCTTCACTTACTTTTTTAAATAATGTAGTTTTAAAAATTGTGAAAGTCAAAAATCCATGCTGAATGTCTGTGCTGAGAGTTAATCATTAGTGGGGCATAAAACATGCCATACAGTTGTTCACGTCTCTTATGTTAACACCTTGAAACTGCATGATTTTAAGGTATCAGGCTGGTTTAGGCATTTGGCCAGCTTACCCAGTGTCTCCATCCTACTAAAAGATACTAGCTGAATTTTCATGATTCTCAGAGTGTATTGTTTACGTACTGCCTGGGTGAAGATTGGGACATGTACAGTTAAACTATCTGTAAATCTACGGAGGGTCTGGTTTGACTTGTGACATTATTAATTCAGTAGATTTTTTTGCTAGACCCAGTATTATTGTTATCCAAAAGTCTGAATACTGTCTGGATGGCAGCCAGCTAAAAAAATGCTTCAGCTGACTTTAATCCAGAACAGGAAAGCTTCCATCAGACAGCTTTATAGAGCAAAGTGGGAGAGATTGTCTATGAAGCTGACTTTGCACGATCTGTCTTCAGTGTCAGTGGCCCTTTAGGATTGGTAGCAGTAAAGCAGCCTGGACTCTTCCATCAGGCTGATAAGACTCTGTCTAGAAGCAGAATCAAAGCTATTAAGTCTTCTGTTCATACAATATGTTCATATTGTATTGATGAAAATTTTGTGATTTGTAATAGCATCAATTCCAAAAAGTGAGAGAGAGTAGTGTGACTCCTATGTATTCTTTAAATTATGATACAGAATCAGAGAATTGTTTCGGTTTGCAAAAACCCTTGACATAATGGAGTCCAACCTTTAATGTGACACTGCGAAGTCCACTGCTAAACCATGTCCGTAAGTGTTAAAGAAGCATAGTCCCAACCATAGGTTTCCTGAAGCAGAGTCAGAGGCATAGAGTCTCATAAAAATAAATAATTTAATAGACTGGTACGGCAGTGCAGCCAGCGCGAGCTGGGTGCCTATGGAGAGGGAGCTTGAATTAAGAAATCCCTGGACATTTACTTCATTACTGATTGTGCATCTCATCTTCATACACCTTCACACACCCTTAGGTCCAATAGTGGCTCTAGCCTGAGACCTTCCAACACCTTCTGACCACTTACTGACTTTCTTCGCTGTCTTCAGGCAGGCTGTCTTCTTAAAACTGCTGTTGATACTTGTACACTCCATATCTTTTGGTTTTGAAAGCCTTGCCTTGCTTGAATAGAAATGGTGCGGTCATCAGACTTTTATCCATTACTGATCTTCCAGACAGGTGGGGAGGAAGCTGCATCCCATATGCTGAGGGGAATGAAGAGAGATTGCAAGGCCTTGGGACGGTTGATAAAAGGGTCTGGGGCCAAGTTATTTTTCTCTTCCCTACTTCCAGTACCAGACGATGATATGGAAGGGAGTAGAATAATTCAGTCCATAAATACCTGGCTCCAAGACTGGTGCTACAGGCAGGGCTTTTGGTTCTTTGATAATGGCTGGTATTACAAGATACCAGGCCAGATTATAAGAGGTGGGAAAGGCTTATCTTCCAGGCGAAAAAATATTCTGGGACGAGGACTAGCAGAGCTCATCCATCGAGGTTTAAACTAGATTCGAAGGGGGATAGGGTTGTTGCCAGCTCAGCAGCAGTGGGCCAGTGTTCTAGTGCTAGTACTAATATAGACTGGAAGGCCTCCCATCCCCCTAGGGTAGAATTGGCATGCTTACGTGACTGGAATGTGGTCATGGGTGCCTTTTTAGGAAAGACAGGTCTACAAGGCATGGTGGGGGAGTTGCTCTTTACGTGAGAGAGCATCTAGAATGTATTGAGTTCTGTCCAGGGGTGGATGAGGGGCGAGGCGCAGGCTAGCATGGGTGATACTGTTGTGGGTGTTTATTACAGGCCACCTGATCAGGATGAGGAAGCTGATGAGGCTTTCTCCAGGCAGCTGACAGTAGCCTCTCAATCTCAGGCTCTGGTTCTTATGGGGGATTTTAACTCTTCAGATATTTGCTGGAAAAGCCAGTCATTCACAGTCCAGAAGGTTCCTCCAGTGCATTGATGATAACTTTTTGATGCAAATGGTGGATAAGCCCACTAGGAGGGGAATGCTGCTAGAGGTGATACTCACTAACAAGGAAGGTCTGGTTGAAGAGGTTGAGGTGCAGCGACCATGAGATGGTAGGGTTCAGGATCTTGTGTGGTAGGAACAGGATACCGAGTAGGATCACAACCCTGGACTTCAATAGGGCCAACTTTGATCTTTTCAAGAAAGTGCTAGGGGAAATCTCATGGGACAGGGTACTAGAAGATAAAAGGGCCCAAGAGAGTTGGTTAACATTCAGGGACTGCTTCTTCGAAGCTCAAGATCAGAGCATCCCGATACATAGAAAATTGAGGAGGGGAGCCAGGAGACCTGCATGGTTAAGTGGGGAACTGCTGGGCAAACTGCAGTGGAAGAAGAGAATCTACAGATCATGGAAGTAGGGGTTGGCCACATGGGAAGAATACAAGACTGTTGTCAGAGGTTGTAGGGAGACGACTAGGAAAGCTTAAGACCCCTCTGGAATTAAACCTTGCAAGGGAGGTCAAGGACAATAGGAANACCTTGCAAGGGAGGTCAAGGACAATAGGAAGGGCTTCTTCAAATACATTGCCCAAAAAACTAATACTAGAGGCAATGTAGGCCCCCTGCTGAATGAGGTGGGTGACAGATGATACAAAGAAGGTGGAGTTCCTGAATGCCTTCTTTGTCTCTGTCTATACTCTTAGAGACTGTGCTAAGGAGCCCCAGACCCCTGAGCCCCCAGATGATGTTAGGATAATAGTGGAGTTTTCCTTGGTTGATGAGGACTGGTTTAAGGAGCAGTTACGCCATCTGGACATCCATAAATCCATGGAACCTGATGGGATGCACCTGTGGGTGTTGCGGGCGCTGGCAGAAGTCCTTGCCAGGCCACTCTCCATCATCTTT
>VWZX01002913.1:236-65245 GCA_013399015.1 Galbula dea | reverse complement strand
ACATCTTTAATCTGGAAGCTGTGTGTGTAAAAACCATTCCAAAATCCTATCAGCTTCAGGCTGGATAGTCCAACTGGTAAGAATGAATCCCTCTGTGCATTAGATGAGCTGCTGAACTCAAATTCAGATCCAAGGCTTAGCCAGGAGAAATAGTGCCTTTCAGATTTGTAGTTTCAAAGAACCAGCACAACATAACCATTTCTAGTTTACTGTGCTCCTGCACACCCTAGTCTGCCCTCAACACAAGAGGCACAGGACAGACTTCTGGAAAGGAACATCAATCTTCCATGTTGTAAATCTCTAGTAAGTACAAATTTTGCCCTTCAACTTCCTGTTAATTATGAAAACATCTTTCAGTTTTGGTCAAATGAATTAGTATTTCTTCACTTCAACATTCAAGACATTTAATGTGCCTTAATAATCCTTGTAAGGGTTTGACATTCAAAGTTAACTTCAAAACAATGTTCCTGTTCAATCAAGTTTTCCTCCTATGTTCATTCCTTCAAGAAAGTCTATGAAAGACAAGGTCTCTTTCAAACATGAGTTCTGCTAGGAGTTGTAATTTAAGGATAAAATGTAGTTCTTCTGGTTGGATCAAAGCCAGGTTTTCCAGATTCTGTGCAACATCCTATTTTGCTTGAGTGCAGAGCTACACATCTCCAAGTCACGCAGCTGTAATCGAGTTCTCATCTGCTTGACGACCCTGGGGCTTTAAGGAAATGAAGACAGAGAATTAACAACAAAAACATCCCTAACCAAAACTCACACACACAAAAGACTAAGGTTGTTAGGAAACTCACTTTGCAATACACAGTGTTGATCAATGTGGCTCTACTACATGAGTATTGCATTAAGCCTGTCCTCACTTCTGATGCTTTCCAATAGCAGCACGAACAGAGAGGACATCCAACTGACATTTCAGTTTGGCCCAGTGAGTACCTGGGAGAGGCCTCAGCTCTTTAACTGCCCTCTTAAATGCTAAGAGCATCTCCATATGTATTTGGACACCTCAGCACAAGGCCTGGCTGAGCAGAGTTCTGAATTACCTTAGCATAAAGAGCTGAAGCCTGAGAGATTCCACAGTGTGGAACACAGGATTGTTTGGAACATCATGCTTTTGAGGAAAAGAGTTTTATATTGACTTAGGACATCTTAACAACCAACCTAGAAGAGTCAGTGATTGACAGCATATGCTAAAAGTTCTGCCCATCTCTTTTGGCTAAAAGAGAATTGAAAGAATGTCAGGCCTGTTTCCTGGAACAAGTCCATCTCAAGTCACACAAACAATCACTTCAGGCTCCTTGCTTGCTGAAAGTTTGACTAAAAAGTGAATACAATATTCTGGAGACAGCAGCAGCAGAACAAGAAAGCTTTGTCTTGAGCAACTGGATTGAAATGATTCTTCCAAAGTCAAAAGAAGCATGTGATCTATTTTTTAAGACATGATTGAATTGTCTTCAGAGTCATACCACTTCAGAAAAGAGATCTAGACAGTGATTCACTGAGCAGATATATTTGTGGAAGATATTTAGGGAGGTGCCTCAGTATCCCTGAGCCTGATCATATGGGTTGCTCAAAACACTTCTTCAGAAGTGCTACAAATGATGGTATTAAAGTAGTTCATTACCTTTAGCTCACTCCATTGTACTCAAAAGCCAGACAACTTTGAAACTCTTTTTACAGAGGAAGCCATGGAATAACAAGGGCAGGCTAAGCACATTCAGCTGGTTTATCTAATTGTAACCAAGTATCTGTTGTGCTTAAACAGATCTCTCCAGGATCTGGTTGCTGACATCAAAGCACAACCCAAGACTTTTCAAAGCAAATAACTGTGTTACAAGCTGACTGGTTCAGTTTCAAAGCTAGAGTGGCAGTCCCCCAAAACTGAGCAGCCCTGCAAGGAACCTTTAAACACAAGGCACTGCTCCCAGTCTTACCTTCACAAAGATGTGTGTTGGTATGAATCTTCTGAGCAACTGATTAGTGAAGTTTGGGAACCTCAGCAAGTTCACATGCAGGGATGGTAACTGCTGATAGCCAGCCATCAGAGGGTAGAAGTTATAGAGCACCTCCTGCTGGCTGCCAGGAAGGATTCTCAGTCGGATCTTGCAAAAGAAACAAACACAGATAAGTTCAGTGGCCAAAAGCAGTCATCTTTTGACTTCCTATTTATCCACTGTTTACTTTCTGAAGGTGGAAAGAATGCAACTGCTTTCCTATTCTAGTTAAACTGTTACTTCTGTACTGCAACACCATGTTACCCACAAACAACATGACAAACAGCTCCTGGTCAGGTTTCCATGTAGCCCTTCTTTAAGTGGAGCCTGCACCCATGCATACTTCCAAACCATTTACCAGACTTTAAACATTTAAAAAACAATGAGTTTGTCCTCAAATAATCATTGTCCTCAATAATCAATGTATTCTTCACTAGCAGATGTGCCAGTTTTGTACCTGCTTAAGGCCAGAGAACATGAAGGCATCACTGGGTTCCACTGACACCTCCACATCCTGGACTAAGTTGGTCTTATTCTGCAGGTGATATCTGACAGGTAGAGATTCTCTGACTCGACCAAATGATGGCAGATCTTTGGAAAGAAAGCAAGCAAGCAAGCTCAAAATACATTTTAAAGTTCCAGACATAAAATAAATCTACTGCAAAGAGTGGTGGAAAGTTTGAAGATAAAAGATACAACTGGGCACCTAAAGGGTTTCTGGCAAGATTTGATTAAAGAACACAACACAACTTCATTACAACTTTTCAGTAACACTTGCTTCAAGTTATCCACTTAATAAGCTCCCAACTGCTACCACTGGCCAGGAATGCTAACCAGGAAGTCACTTTTTGTTGCCACTGGGTATTTTCAGCTTACTGAAATCTTAGCAGATACTGTCAGGAAGCTCCTTCAAAATACAAAAAGCAGGAAATGATGGTGGGAGAATCTCAGTACAAATTCAACTGAATTGAGGAAATTCTGTGTGCTCAGTGAGCAACTCCCTCTCTGCTTCTGTGCAGGTGAAGTGCTAGAAGACAAACAGTTCACCTGCTCACAAGCAGCTCCAATTCTCCAGGCTATTTCTTTCTTGGGGTGCAGCCAAGGCATGAATGGATGGAACAATGCTTGCCATAGGCATCTAGAGAAACCTAGTGGGAAGGTAGCATCAGTGGAGGTAACTCTGGCCTCTGTGCTGCCACATAACACAGATGGATCCATTTACAGCTTTTAAGATAATGCACTTGTGCAAATACCTTCCAGCTCTTTTCTTGAACTGAAGAGGGGAGAGAAGGGGCAAGACTTGAGGCAGTCTAAGTGATGATACACTCTCCTTCACTAGCTCTGTAATATATCCAGCATTAGATTTCTGTCTTCTGGTACAGTAAATGCAAGCTCCAGGTGCTGTAAAACTTTGGCAGTCCTAAAAACCTCTATTTGGGACATATATGTTGCCAGATAAATACTACCTGCATTAACATGGAGTGGAATGCTCTCTACAATCACATGAGGTAGGGTGATGACTGTACTAACAACAGGTACACTTTCCACAGGTGAACTTCTGCAAGAAAAAGTCAAATGCAAACTGTGTTGAAAGTTACACAACAAAGTATCAAGTGAGTACACTAAAAGAACATCAGTTGTATGTGACTCAACTGAAATTATAGTAGTATTAGTGGTGGAAAGAAAAAAAAAACCCAAGTCCTTACACTGGACTGTTTGAGGTGAGGAAAAGAAAGATAGCATAGAAATAAAACAGCAAAAGGCAACTAAGAATAATAAACAGCTCTAAAACTCCATAAAACAAGACCAGAGGACACACTTCAACTAACTGAGTACATAAACCCACAATCTAGGGTCAGAAAACAGTTTTCCCATTTAAGAAGTTTGTTTCCATCACAAAACTACTCCTTTGAGTTGGCTTCTCAAGTGAAGCATTTAATGACTGGAGAAAAGGTGTGGAAGGTGACCAAACAGCTTTGGAATGGACCTAAGATCTTACAAAGAAGAAAGTTTCATGAAATGTTAAAGTTATAACTACATAATATTTCTCTTTTTAAGTGAAATATGTATTTATTCAGAAGTCTAACAAGCTAAGCAGTAATTAGTCAGGTCCAAAGTTCAGACATTGCCTGCTACAGGAAGATCCCAAACCAAAAAAAAACAAACCACCAAAACCAATGAGAACCCAAACCACCCAACTCACTATCACCCCCAAAACCAAACCAACTTATTGCCACTCCCCATCCAAGCCAAGAGATTCTTACCTCTTCCAGGAGATGACATAAGATCCAGTTGCCACTCCACTGGCATTAGTAACTGGTGGACACCGGAGGGAAAAGCACTCGCTGGCACTCTCACCTGTCTGTAAAACAACTATCAGCAAGACTTTGGTTAAAATCAAGGTGTTAGCACTCTTGTAGAAGCCACTCAATGTGATAAACACCAATGGGCAGCCAGAAGGGCCTTTGAAGTGCTTTACAAAGTATACCTACCTAATAAATACAAATTCATTCAAGATGGTGAAGTAGCACAATATGGGAAAAGGTGACATACCCAAACCCGTGGCAGTTGCATTTCTGATTGGCATTATGTGCTCTTTCATGTACCCACAGAACAACTCACTGCAAAGTTAGAGTTCTTGAACAAAAAAGGCAAATTCTGCAGTTCTCCACAGCAAATTCCTAACAGCATAATGTGAATCTCCTGTTTTAAAATGAAAATGAAAGTAATTTCTCCTCTCCCACCCAAAATGGATAAGTAGCGAGGAAGACAGCACAAGGAAAAATCTCCTGGCTTTGACTTTTCACTTCTTTTCTCCCTGCTTTACCTGAATGAACTAAAAAAGAAAGTGTAGTAGCACCTTTCAACTTAGAGTGAATATTAAAAAGGCAAGAATACCCTTAAGTATGCTTTAAATATAAGAAAAGAGGTGTTTCAGTCATTCCAAATAATAAGTAATCTTTGGTAAAGTCCTACAGGAAAAGTAAATAAAGAAAATCAACCAAAAGGTGACCAGCTGGTATCTGAGGAGGTTCATACCTCCTGGCAGTTAGCTCTTTAGGAACATCAATCAGACACCTTGACAAGCACAAGGTGCCACAGCTGAAAAACAAAACCTTATAGTTTGAAGACTAAAGGGCCTGGGAAATAATTGTTTTCTACAGAGGAACTAGAGTCTTTCAAGTCCTTGATCACATGGGTGGACAGGAGCCCCACAACCAGACTGCAATCCAGACTGCCTCATTTTATTTCAAGTTTTGATGGAATGCATGTTTTTCTTCTCTCTCCCTCAGCAAATGCAAAGAATGGGCTTTTCTGAAGATTCTGGACCAGATCTACTGCCAAGTACTCCATTTATTTGACTTTAAAGCTAACATACTGCACCTTTAAAGACTGAGATCTGTAAGATAGTAACTTTTTAAATGTAAGAAGAGAAAAAGAGAACTAAAGTGTGTTAGTATAAAAGAGATGCTTACTTCTATCTGTTCTTTAAAGCCTACCCTTATCTAGCTTCACATTTTTCAGCTCATGACTGCAATAATGGACATGGATCACTTCAGCCTTTGGAGGCTGCCATGATCACATGGTAATACATTTGCACCCCAGAAAGCAGATGCAATCCCTAAACACTGGAAACAGTATTTTTCATATGGGTATCTGAAGCTGTGTACCAGAAGTACTTTCCTTTACATCTGTTATAAGTAGGGGTTTGACCACCATCTATCATTCAAATCTATTTACTTGATCCAGTGAAGTAAACCACATTTGAAGCACACTGCTGTCTAAGTTCTGTTCTGGCAAACAACTACAGTATTACACAGCTTTCTCCTATTTAGAGTTTGATAAGCAAATGCTGTTTAAAATGCCCCATTGCTTACTCTCAACTTATGCTAAAAGTGTCCTCCTGATAGGGAGCATGATCCAAGTAAACTTACCATTCTCCACATAAGATTCCAGTTGATCTACTGCAGTCATGGAAGCTGACAGCTGTAGCTGGCTGGTTACAATAGTGAGAGGCCATGGAGAGGCACTCAAGATATCTGTCATCAGTAAAAAGGGTATATCTGCAAACACTCTGTCCAAGTGCTCCAGCTGTCAAGACAGACACAAGATCTAGCTATTTCTAACTAAACAGGATGTGACCATCAAAAGTGGTATGATTCCAAAATGCCAACAACTTTTCAAACACTTACCTTCGTGGAGACAAATTTGACAGCAACATCAAAAGGAAACACTGTTTCTATGGTTACAGTTTCATCCTGCATAGGCAAGAAAAGGAGTGGGAAGAAGAGGGGGGAAAAAATGTTATATTTAGTTTCAGACATAGCTATTGATGTCAAATTACTCATGAAAAGTTATTTTTGATCATCATTTTAACCAATTCCTCTCTGGGGCAGAAAATATCTTTAAGATATGTAAAAATAAACACAAGAAATGATTCTCCTGATTAGCCTTATGAAACTGCTCACCCTAAACTGGCCTACCATATTGCTGATTGAGTTTTCTTCCCCTCTGTCTACTAGGAAGGCTTCTAAGGGACTTGTAATTACAGCCTTTAGACAGAATATTTCTTGCATTTCATGAATGTATCTCCAGCAACTGCTGCTTCTGCCATCCTACCCGGTGACACTTGCAGAGGATTTCTTTCCCTTCAACGACAGTGGTGATGAAGTAAGAAATGTAAACCAGAAACATTCTTGCTCCAACTGTTCCACAACGAATGTAGATTGTTTTTTCCAGCTGCAAAATAAAAGAGACAGGATGAGCTAAGCTAGACCTAACTTATATTAAAGCCTAGAGCTGTCTAGACCTTGTTGATCATCTCACCTGGTCCAAGAGGGCAGTTATAGAATGGGTATTATTTTGACCATAAAGAATCTCTTACAGTGCATGATCTTAATCAGGTAGGGAATGATTTGAATTAGGGTAGCACAGCTTCAGTTGCTTTGCTACTGATGCTAGTCTGTTACTTAACTCTACAAGAAAAGAATCATTACTGTGTAACATGATACACTCAACTTCTGATTTCCTTCTCATAATTTCAGTTTGGCACAACACCTAGATATTTGATCCTTTACCATGTTGAATCACACTCATCAACTTAAAAGTGGATACACTGTCCATTAGGTAGTGCATTTAATTAACAGGTGAGATTATCTCCCAGCTGTACCATCAATCCCAGAATATATCTTAATCCCAAACTCATTCCAAAAGGGCACTTAGCTAAAGAAACACTTAACTACAAGTAAACAATAGGTAAAACATGGCATAAATATTTATCACTTCAGATATCTGAAAGTAAACACAGGTCTTTCTACAAGAGTATTTCATTAGTTCATCACTATTTTCTTCTGGGTGATACTGAAAGAAGGTTTTAAGCCCTCACCTTTTCCCCTGGTTGCAAGTCTCCTACAGGGATATCAGGAAGCAGTGCAGGAAAGGAGTCATCACATGCATCTGTTCCATGAAGAGTCACCTGAGTTTTCTGAGTCAGGTTGGCATCTTGCCCTAGGATTAAAAAACCAAATCTTCATATCCACACAGGTTTACAGCACTGAAGCACAAAAGGAATAATTAAAAATAAGCTATTTCTCTCTCAAAGCAATGCATGAGGAACTAACATTGTTCTTTGGAGGGATCCCTTCAAAAGTACCAGCAGAAGGTAGGTTTGACAACACCCTTAAGTTGGAGGGTTCACATGCTGCAAGGTTTGTTTCACCTATTTAGGTCAGGGAGGGAAAAAAAAACAAACCAAACCCAAGCAAAACCTCAAAAACCAGATCTAGATGTTCTCTACCACATACAAAACATAATTACATGATCCAAGTTTTTCTTGGTAGTCTATATGAAGTAAAAAGGAAGTTTCAGTGTTCTGTGATTCTTCTGTTTTCAAAAGCATGGCTTAATGATTTTGCATCTGTTGAAAATTGTTCTTCCAAATCTGTGTTGATTTGGAAACAAATCAAATAAGTGTAAAAGCACAGGTATAGATGTTAAATGACACCATTCTTCAGTCAGAGGTTGACTAAAATAATGGCATTACTGCCATCAGGTGGGATACTTTTCAAAGCAAAACAAGCCACACCTTGCCAAAGAGTTGCAACTGTGGAAAATAGATCCCTTTCCCTATAAATCAAGTGTCAAGTTTTAATTGTTCTTTTAATGTAATCAGCAAGCCCACACTGACCTTGCATATCATGTGTTGAGTCCAGATCAAGCAAGGAAATAAAACCCCAAAAAATCAAGATCAACTATTAAACACTGCTTTAGAAGCCAAGCCCAAACATCTAATTAAGTAAGTTTAAAGAACACTCCACTGACTTGAATGAATGGTACAACTGCCCAGGGAATGTGGTTCTATTTCAGAGTACACAGCACATACTGCATCCTATACACTAGTGGCTTAAAAGTATTTTTGCTTTTTAGGAAAATAGCTATAAATAGGGGTACTAAGTGCAACATTTGGATGTCACATGTTGACAGCTGTCAGCAATAACTACATGCAGCTAACTAGGACTTAGATGTATGATATTTGCACTTTTTTCCTTTTTATTCAAAAGGAATACTGTCTCAGTTCCCCAACACTCCCCAAACTTCAAGGTGTTTAACAAACAAAATCATGTTGTCCAGGGTTGGGGAGAAAAAAGTGGGGAAGGGTGTGGGAGAAAACCCACAAAGATTATCCTTAGAAACACTTATCTAGCACTGTCCAATGCTTTCATCTCAGCAAGAAAATGACTTAGCTCTTGGCAAAAGAAAACTTGGTTATGATCAAATTAAATAAAAGGCTGGGATGGAATACAAAAGTTTCCTTGTTTCTTTCAAGCTTGTAAAGACTTATGTTTTGAAAATATCCCCATAAACACCACTGAGAAGCAGTGGTTAAGATAACCATAACTGAATGAGTCTGCTAGGTCTTGTTCTCACCACTAGCATCTCATCATTCCCAACCTTCATTTTGGTTTGGCTCTTAATTACTGCAGGAGAGCCATTTCCTGTATTTCTCTGCATTGCAGCAAGAACAAGGAGTCCATTAGGAGACTGCTGGATTAAAAGCAAATAATCCCAAATACCTGGCTTTAAACCTGCTGTGAGTTTAACATCTTTGGCCACTGTCTCCTCATGTGACTGGACTGTCACAATCAAACAGTACATTTCATTAGTCAGGGCAGGAGGCTCATGACGCAGGTGAACAGAAATGTTTGGCACTCTAGAAATAATCCTTGAAGAGAAAAGACTCAGTTATTGTATGTTTCTCAAACAACAAGTTCAAGTCTAGTTTAAAGGAGATTAAAGCAGCCTATTGTTTAAGGGAATTCTGAAAACTAGTGGCCTGTTCAACTAGGAGATGCAAGATTCCTGAAAAGCAATATGATGAGAACAACTTGGAACCCCAGTAATGAGCACTAATGGTTCAGATGTTCTGCCAGGAAAGAAAAAAGCATCCCCCACCACCACAGCAACTGGATTTAATGATTCTGAATACATCTAAATTAGTGTTAGCTTATTTATTAAGAATTATTTTCCAACACAGTTCCTTAAGGATACTTTGTGTGATGGCTTTTGGAAGAAAACATTAATATCTCCTTGTTTGCACAAAAATCTGGCAGAGGTCTGCTCAGCAAAGTTAGGTGAAGGAGAGAATTAATGCACACTTGATATGCTTAGAGATCAATGCAAGCTTTCTCTGTACTTTTAGCTATTGGGAGCCTCAAAAGTCCTAAAGAATTAAACAAAGACATATTAAAAAGTTCATAGAAGTCCCAACAAGTCTTTCTTCTTTTAGCCAGAATGATCAGGACTTGGCAGGAGACTCACAATGATAAATTATATATTCTGGTTTTTACTCACATAGTGCTTGCCTGAATAGTCAAGCTGTCCCAGTGCACTTCATTATCTGGAAGTTTAGGTCTTCTTCTGAAGGACCGTGCTGCCTGCAATGCTTCTTGAGATGAAGCAGCATCTCCACCTCCTCCCTGCCACTTGAGGATCACACAGCGGCCAGATTCACTTCCCAGGATCAAATCCACAGAGGTGATCTGTAGATAAGACACAAATTTAAACACATACTGATACCTTTGTCTTCAGATCACCTTGCTGTAGAAGTGTAGCATTCCAACATCTACAAGCACAAAAAAGATCATAGAATTGCTAGAGTTGGAAGGGACCTAAAAGATCAGCTAGTTCCAACCCCCTTGCCTGGCAGGGACACCATCCACTACATCAGGTTGCCCAGAGCCCCATCAAGCCTTGTCATAAAAGCTTCCAGGGATGAGACTTCCACAACCTCTCTGGGCAACCTGTTCCACTGTCTAACCACCCTCACAGTGAAGAACTTCCTCCTAATATCCAACCTAAATCTACCCTCCTCTAGCTTACACCCATTTCCCCTGGTTCTATCACTGTCTGACCTCCTAAAAAGTCCTTCACCAGCTTTCTTGTAGGCCCCCTTCAGATACTGGAAGGCCACAGTAAGATCACCAAAAAGCTTCTGGCAGCTTTGCAGTCACCTCCCTGCTCCAGGATTTTATTTAATGAAACAGTGGTGAGAAAAGTATCCATGCTCATGTGTGTGCAGTGCAGTGTTTGAGTTTCCTCCCCTCTTCTAGTGCTACACTACCCCTTCCCCTTTTTAAAGAGGGTATTGCGCATATGGAGAAAAACAAACCAACCAACCAACCAACCTTGAAGCAATACTTAACTTTTCATTATAACTTTTTACTCTCATTTTTGGTACTCAGTTTCAAGAACTCAAACATGTGGAACTGCAGTGTCATTAGTAACTGGTGCCAGATTAGGGGCAGCTTGGTAGTTTTGGAAGCATCAGTAAGAAAGGTGGAAAACATTGACAAACCTCAATCTTCTTTCCTACATCTTCAGTTTTTGCAACAAATTTGAAAGTGAACTTTCTTGTTTTGCCACGGACTAACCACATTGTTCCTTGTGATGACTGCTCCAGAATATCACTTTTTTGATAGGCTTCTTCTACCACACAGTATTGGTTATAATCCTACAATGCAGGAGTAGGGAAAAAAATTTGGTAAATCCAGACTTAAGACATCTTTAGAGAGTAACCATAGCATAACAAATATTAATGCTCTGTGTTACTGGATCAAACTGTATGGGTTCTTTTCTTCTTTTCACACTATTGAAGCAAGAAAATGAAGAGAAATAAGACTTTAAAAGTCCTTCTGGAACTTTAAAGCATTTCATAATAAAACAAAGATATGACAAATGAAGTCATCAAACTGCATTTGGGAGTTTTTAATCACAGTATCCACATAATAATAAAAAGTGATAGATAATGCAAAAAGAAAAACACACCTCTCCAGCTCAAGTGTTAGTATCATTTTTGGAAAATAATTCTTTTGTGTGTTAAACACTTACAGATAGGATTCCATTCTTAAGATAAGCTTTGATCATTAGGTCAGAGATAGGTAGATAGTTACCTGATTATTGAAACTGATGCAGAGCTTAGAAAATCTGAGAGGATGAGGACAATCAGCTCTCAAGTATACATCAAACTGCACAGGAACATCAACATGAAAACCAGGAGCAAGAAATTTTGCTTTGCATTGCACTGGAATTAAAAAAAAAAACAAACCAGATGTTAAATACATCAAATTACAGAATCAAGCTACAGAAATACACTCTTGAAGTATCTGTGGGAGGATTTTTATGTGTACGCTCTTTAGAACTTTGGTTTGTATGCAAGTAGGACAAATTTGGCCACTAACACTGTCTCAGAAAGCCACTTTTCAGCACTTGGCCAAAATCCTTGCATAGGAAAGGAGAGACAGACATCCAGCAGGAAAAAAAAACAAATAACCCTGTACACTTGGATATGCTTCTTTGTCAGCTAACACTCACTCACACTCCCTTTCTAGAGGGACTATTGCTTTGGCCACATTCTGCCCTCTTTCTTCAGAATCCTACTTGAAAGCACACCAGAGTGGCAGAAGTCTTTCAAAAAGCAGAGGATTCCTCTTTAGTAATTCACATAAGGGACAGGAGGTCACTGGCTTCTCTCATTTCTCATCTTACTGATTTAGATGAGGAACAGAGCAGTGCTAAAACAAGGGTTTCACTATTGCTGCCTTTATTGCATACTTCTTTTCCCCCCCCTCTAATTAGTTATTTTCAAGATGTAACTAGATGGCAATTTCTGATCTGGTGTAAATTTGCTTTCTCACTTACCAAATGGTATAAAATCTTGGACTTCTATTGTAAAAACATTACTGCCTGCCAAAGAAACACGGTCAGCCCACAGTTTCTGTGATGCTTTCACAGCAGCAGTATCACAATCAGGTTCAGGATCAGGGCTTTCATTCTGTACCACAATAAAAGAAGGTTACCAAACACTGACCACTCTTTAGATTATTTAAGAGAGTTATAAGTTTTGCCACTTACCATGAGAACTTGAATCAAATTTTTTTCTATTTGAGATTTCTGATCTTCTTTAAGAGTAGATGCTAGCAAACAGAACAAAACTAAAGATTACAAGACAGAAACAAGTCCTCCTACTGTTTTTTCTTTAATGTAAAAAGATTTAGATTGTATCTTTCAAAAAACCCCACACTGGGGGAAAATTTCTAACATCCCTCTAGCAGTAATGAAAGATTCATTCAGTTTTCAGAACTTCCCCCATTTTAAGTGTTTCCTTTTACTTCCACTGGAACCAAGTAAAGGGTGGGGTTTTTTTTGTTAGACAAACATTCATTATTTATTGGAGGAAAAACCCAAGAGAATGATGCCTATACCTTATTATTTATATTTTAAAATGGAAGAAATAGTAGAAGTCTGGAACATGGATAGATGCAAGCTCAGACAATATTAGAAACAACAACTACAGAAGGCAACAGAAAGAAAAAAAAAACCACCACTCTTCTTCTGAAGATGAATAAAGGTAGGTTTGTCTTGCTGGCTATTCTTTGATACAAAGCAGAACAACCTGGATAGCTAATAGAAGATGCAAACCCTTTTCTACCACAGCTACCCTAATAGGGGTATTAGTGAACAATTTATGCCACAAAAGGATTATTTCTGCAATGTCAAGCAACAGACACTGTACAAAGCAGAGTGCCTGCATTAACACTGTGCAGCCACCTCAGGTCACATTTTCTTTTTCTTTCATCAGCAGAGTTCTACTAAAAAGTTTGAGAGAAACACATCTGGGATTTTAAAGTCCAGAAAAATTGTGCTAGCTTTGTTACTTACTAGGAAAAAATGTTTTTCCCCCTTAGCCACAGTACAGTTCTGCTCCCATCCCAAAGGTCAGGAAGTTTGTTATATTATTTGAAGAGTCTCAAGTGAAACTCTGTCTAAGATATTCTGACACAGTCTATTTGAATGCAATGGATTTTATAATAGAAGAGTAAAAAAATTCAACTTCCAGCATATAAGAGGAGGTAGTAAAAATTCAGCACAGGTATGCAGTTATTTTGTAGTCAAACCATTTGAAATAGCATAAGCACCATGATTGACAACTTGTCAGGCTCCCAAATACATGCACTTTAATTTTTCCATATAGGCCAAGTATATTTCTTAAAAGAATACCTCTACAGAATCACAAAATGTTAGAGGTTGGAAGGGACCTCTGGAGATCATCTGGAGATCATCCCAACCAGAGAGGTTGTGGAAGCCTCATCCCTGGAAGCTTTTAAGACAAGGCTTGATAGGGCCCTGGGCAACCTAATCTAGTGGATGGTGTCCCTGCCAGGCATGGGGGCTGGAACTAGATGATCTTTAAGGTCCCTTCCAACTCTGATGATACTATGATTCTATCTAGTCCAACTTCCTTGTCAGAAGAGGTTCACATAGAGCAGGTTGCACAGGATGGCATCCAGGTGGGTTCTGAATACCTCCAGAGACAGAGACTCTATCACCTCCCTAGGCAACCTGTTCCAACGCTCCACCACCCTCAAAGTAAAGAAGTTCCTATGTTCCAGTTTGTGGCAGTTACCTCTACCCAGTAGCTCTAAAGAGTATGTGATGTAGTGTCTCAGCTGAGCCATCAGATAGGAACATTTGAGAGCTGTTGTCAGGATGGAAGTGAGAAGAGTCCACCAGCCTTCACTGCGATATTCACACATGACATAATCCAAGAGCCTGCAGCACAGGAAAAGCCAGAGGAAAACAAGTCACACACCCCAAGGCTTTCAGAAGCTCAGATTCATCTGGTATCTAATACAAAAATCTATCTTCATTAATACAAATGCTAGATTAAAGTTAACCCTACTGTTGACACATAGCAATGATGTATTGAAAGCAGCACACAATGACTGCAGAACACTACATGTATGCCATGAATTTTCTGGTTTAGTCTGGAACAATTTTCACAAGAGAACAACAGGAAAATTCCTCTGTCTTTGCATACAGGACCAGCAGAGCAGCAACTGAATAGAAGAGTCTTAGTCCAGCACTGCATTATAAATATGCTTTCCTATTGAGCATGCAGTGAGATTTAAGGAAAACAAACCAAACCCTCACAATAAAGTCCCCTTACAAACTGAACAAATTTAATGTTTCTTAAGCTGAGATGTTTCTTTCCCCTCCTACCTCCCATCCCTTGCTCTCTTCAAGAGTTTCAAAGGTCTACAAACACTGCATACATCAACCTTTACCAGGCAAAACTGCACACTTCAGTATGGTTTTAATATTGAGCAATATTTGCTATTATTAGCAGAGAAGTGGTATTTCTTCCAAACTCTGTTCAACTGTACAAGGAATAGTTTCTGCCCACTTCAGAAAAATCTGTTTATCTTTCTAAACAGAAATAATAAAGTGTTTAGAAAAAAATAGGCTTCATACAAATCTGCTTATCCTAATCTATCTTCTCCTCTATGTAGCTTCTAACTAGTAACAGTAAAATCTCTCCTTTCTCAAATATTCTCCCTTTACAACCTGCAATCTTTGAGATCTAATTAATGAAAACATTGTGAGACTCCTACTTAACAGGACCTTAACTGTTTCCCCTTAAAACTACAAAGTTAATGGATAAGACACATCCTTCAGAGAAGATGGTAGCTGTACCTCAGCACCAAGCTT
This sequence comes from Galbula dea, assembly GCA_013399015.1. Taxonomy (NCBI): domain Eukaryota; kingdom Metazoa; phylum Chordata; class Aves; order Piciformes; family Galbulidae; genus Galbula; species Galbula dea. Next base: position 50,201 of record VWZX01002913.1, on the reverse strand, counting down.
ACCTAGCTCTGTAGTCATTAACAGCAGAAAACCACACTAAAGCAACAGTTTACAGTAGGAAGTTTTTATGCTCTAATAACTGGCTCATCATATCTGTTTTGCTTTCATTAATATAAGAGGAGTTTGTAGACTCTAAACTTTGTGCTTCAATCAAAAACAGGTACAAGCAGCATGTTAGATGAGCTTCCAACATTATTCCACAGCAATAATACATGAGGTCTTAGTGAGGAGCATAGCACACTAAAGAAGCAATCCTAGATGGTACTCACCTCAAAGCTTTGGCATAATCTTTAGCATAGTAATATTCTTCCCCCATTTGAACCACTGTTAAAAAAAAAGAAGTATTCCAGGTGAACACCAAAAGTCTTTGCAAAATTCCTTTTACAAAATGCATCTGTTTTATCTATACTCACTCAAATGACTTTTCATCCTTGGGCATTTGTATTTCTTGAACTGTGCAACAGCATTACTCAGCAAAGTGATGATGAGCTCCTAACATATAAAAGGTAAAACAAAAAAAAGAATAAAAACATTCCTGATATCATTATATTTGTAAACACTAGGACAATGTTAGAAAACAGATTTGCTTTGTAGAATAAAACTTACTGAGTGAAGCACATCTTTCTCTTTCAACTGTAGGGATAAAATCCCCAGCTTCTCCTTTTCAGGATCAGAAAGATCAAAGCCTGAATAAGACAACAAAAAATTCACTAAATAATAATAATTCACTTATTCAGACTCAAAGGGAACTATGTTGTGAGTTATATGCAATACAAACTCCAATGAAAGCATACTCAAACATTCTTTCACCCAGGAGACTGATAAACCACTTTAAGAAGTCAATCTGTCCTCTGTGTTCTAGAAGGGAAATTCTGGAACAAGTATCTTACTTTTTCTTTAAGTTATTTGAAGCTACCCAAACATAGCAAACTACAGGAAGATAATCTAGTCTTTAGAATGCATCTATTAACATTTAAAGCATGTATGTTAAGGCAAACTTGTAACCATTTTCCTATCTGATCTCAAGCAAGGAATCAAGCTTATGTTTCTCTAGCAGTAGAGAATGCCAACATATGAAGAACTGTGTAAGGCTTTAAAAGACTATAAACACCTACAGGAATCAAGAGGAAAAAAGAAAGAGTATATTAACATGTGAATTTCTCCTAAACTGATGGCAGTAGATTTTTAACTAATTTAAAACCAGTAACACTTGAAGATGAATAAGGTTAGACAGCAAATTAAATGGTCTTTAAAGAGGGCAGCAATAAAGTAGCAAAGCCCAAAGGATATGCAGAGAATAAAGACCAAATGAAGATGGAGAAAGAGAAATAAAATCACAGTCAGCAATGAAGATCTGAGAACTGCATGTGTTATCATAAATAGCTCAGAGCTGTACTTTCAAAGTCTGAATTTCTAAGAAAACATCTTTCTTAATGTGAAAACCACAAATTCCATTCTGAGATTAGAATCCAGTCATTGCATCTTCTCCAGTTTGAAATCCAGAAAGCTTTTCTAGGAAATCCTGAGTTCCTGTCTACAACTGCCAAAATACAACATGAATGGTAGGATGAGTCGCATAGAATCATATAACCAGTGAGGTTGAAACAGACCTCTAACCTCATGAAGTCCAACTGTCAATCTCTCACCACCATGCCACTAAACCATGTCACTAAGTGCCACATCTATATTGGTTTTGAACACCTGCAGGGACAGTGACTCCATCACCCTGGAGAGCCTGCTCCAATGAGTTTATAACAATTACATTCAAGGACATGGTTACTTTTGTTGTATTCAGTTCTCCCAACTTCTCTTCCCAGGAGCACATTTCCCTGCAGTCAAGGCATTCCTACAGCATGACAATTACAGGTAGCTTAGGCAGCAACAGAAAGAAAAGAGCAGCAGAGCTTCAGTATGGCCTATGCAACTTTGCTGAAGACCTCCCTCATCCTGCATAAATGTTTTGCTGTTTCTTTTTTTGGTTATCTGTTACAGAGATCAAACACACTTCTTGCACTTCCAGGTGACACCTGTTCAATCTGTATGACCAACTAACAGAGATCAAACACACTTCCTGCACTTCCAGGTGACACCTGTTCAATTTGTATGACCAACCAACAGAGATCAAACACACTTCCTGCACTTCCAGGTGACACCTGTTCAATTTGTATGACCAACCAACAAGACAGTGAGGTCCCAGCCCTGTGTCTGTCTCAGTGAGAAAGGGATTATATGCTAGCTAAATCAGCTAGCAGGATCAGCAGCTAAAGAAGTTTGTTTCAACTGCACAGCTCCAAGCTCACAGAAACATACTTAGTATCCCCTGTCGCCATGGCCTCTGTCCATAGAAGTCAAGCACTCCAGTCTGTGTTTCCAGGGGATCTGGGCTGGGATATAGCACAGAGGGCTGTAAATTCAGCAAATACAGTCATCAGAAATGGCTCATGTTTCATTTTAAAACATTAAGTGATTTGATGTCCAATGCACATGCACATAAAAGAAATCTGCTTTAAAACATATCACTTTTCAGATCACCTGGAATAAATATAAACATTCTACTTCATTCACCTCAAATACTGTTAACAGAATAACTGGGTAATCATATTTAAAACTAGTTCCTTACAAGATAATCCAATAACAACCAATATATAGCACCAATATTAACAAAGACATTTCAAAATAACTGGGACGTGTCTAGAAGGCAAGTAGAAAGAACATATACTCTACACATACTCATGGTCTTGTATCTCTGCTTCCTAGAAGTCACCAGATACAGTGCATGTGTAAAGAAATATTAGCAAAACAAAACCAGGAAGTTTTCAAGTATCCAGTATTTTAAAATATCAGAATTATTTGTAATGAAATAAATACTAGCATATTTGTTCTGGAGTTAAGTTTTCCAAGCTATAACAAATACTTGTTAGTAATCATCAGAAAAACACATATCCTTTCCTTGGATTTCATTTACACATGTTACAGATTATTCTGCTACCCTGTGAGACTAAAACATTCACTCCTTTACTATCTGGTTGCTTGCAATGCATTTTCTCCCCTCCCAACTTACATCATGGTTACAAAGCATACTTGCTAGTTGTTTCCTTTCCTGTGCATAATAGGCTGCCTGCTGGTAATAGAAACCTGGATTCTGAGTTTGAATTGCTGTCAATCCCAGCTTGATTGCTTCATCAAACAAATCACCAAAAGCCTGAAACCTATTAGGAAAAGAAAAATAAATCCTTTGCATCATACCCTGCTCTCCCCCACAGAAAAGTGGTCAATAAGCAACACAAACCAGAGTAACAGCATAACAGGTATTACAAGTAGTGTGGCTCTCTCCTAGATAAAGAGCTCAGGATCTGTATCTTGCCCAGACAAGTAGAAGAGTGAACTTCACAAGGTTATGGAAGAAGTAAACCAGAAACATTACTAAGCAAAAACATACTGTTTAGACATCCAGGCAGCATGCTCAAAAGCCAGTTCTGCACTTCCTATTTTTTTCTTGCACAAGTCAATATGTTTCCTGAACTGAGCAATTGCATCCAGGGGAGTATTATGCTGAAAACACAGGCGACAGATCTAGAAGAAAAATCAAAACAACAGGAAAAATAACTGCCTTAGGCTGCTAAGGATTAACTTTAACAACAAAAAAAAACCCCAACACCACTCACAAAAATCCTAAACTCATCTCAACTTATTTTTGAAGAGGTCAAACAGCATAGAGAACAGAGGGAGAAAACCAGATGTAAAGCATAATGTGCTATACACCTGAACCACACAGCCTTCTATTTCATCTAATGCTGGTTTAGCTTCCCTTCTCCCCCAAGTCATCCATGGAAGAGTGCATAACTCACAGTCAAAGATAAGACAGAACTGCAGAGCCACTAGGAAAATCATTATCTTTAAAGTCTGAAGTCTGCAACTAGAATTTGATGAAGTCCAACACCAGGATTGTTGTAAATGGTGGGTTAGATTTGTTTTACCTAAAAGTCCCCCAAATACCACAAAAGTCTGATTCTAGAAGAGTTGCTTTCCTCCTCCTAACAAGCAGGAACTGTAATATTCAAAGAACAAGCAATTCTTATTTTCATTCCCTCTGCAAAGAGTGAGAGCTAAAGAAAAGTCCAGTCTGTCAGATGACTGCATCTCAAAGGAACTCAAATTCTTCAAGATACTCCCAAACTTCAGCAAGTACACTTGTTACCTTATAGTTTATAAATCCTGCCATGGTCTTGATTTCCAGAATGTTTGTTTCATGAGCCCTCAATTCATGCACAAGATTATAGGCAGTTCTGTAATTTCTAAGCAGGAATACTTCAGTTAGTGTTAAATCATACAAGACACAAATAAGAACAGGATTGCTGACAGCAAAAAAAAGAGCCTTCTAATTAGCATGTTCTTCCCAGTGAAGAACTCACCCCTTGAATACTTGTTTAAATAATTTTGCATTTGGGAAAATACTTATCTTAGTGTACAGCTTAGCAGTAATTTGGGGTAGAGAGGGTGGGGGAAGATTGCAGGAGTCTTACTTGAGAGCATTCTGTGTATCCTGTTTCAGCTCACTGAAGAAGGCTATTTTGAACTGGTGTCTAACAAACAGAAGCTGCAAAACACAACCAGTGCACATCATTCACAAACATCTGACCACACTTCTTACCTACAAAGCAGATACAGGTGATCATTTCAGATGTTTACTTAATACAGAAGTTGGCTTGGAAAACTAACTGTGCAACTGTTTCCTAATAGTTTTCTCTGCCACCATGGTGCAGCAGTGATATTTTGACAGACTTGATCTATTCCAAACCTTTTACTCTGGAACAGGGGAGAGGGTTTTTAACACTTCCAAATCTCTACACTAACAGTGTTGACTGTTAGTTTGGACCTTACCACTTGGATCCCAGCTTCCAAGAGAGGGAAGTTGGCTAATAACAACAGAACATTGTGCCTGAGCAGATATTTTAACAATTTGGAAAGCAAAAGTGAAAAAGCCAAATCAAGTGCAACTTGAGGTTCCAAATGTCTAAGAGAAGCACTTCCCACACCTTCTTAAGATGCTACATTCAGATAGGTTAAACCAGATAGATAATTAAAACCCTTTTTTTTTAATTCAAGAATCTCATTTTTGGGCTGCAGCTCTTTCTGTAAGGAAGATGTGAGGAAGACAGACATAAGCAATTAAAATCAAAGTTTAAGCTGCAGAAAATAAAACTATATTTACTTTCTACACCAACAGAAGACATCTTCATTTAGAAAGGGGGGAAATAAAAATGCCTAAGCAACAAACTCCTCATTTTCATGTTTTAACATGCAATATAACTTGCACAGCATTTAAAAAACAGGCTAACATTACCTGATGAGTGGTTTTGTTCAAGAACTCCTTATGAGATTTCACTCTTCGTATTTCTGTATAATAGTAAGTCTGTGCATGTTCATAGAAAGCATTTTCCAACCTGCAACAAAAGTGCTGAATGAGTTTCACTAAGTTTCTCTCACATAGAAAGAAGTTCTTCAGAATAAGTTACTTTTAATCATGCTTATTTTAGGGTTGGCAAAGTAGCTTGAGACATTACTAAACTCTTCTGTAAGTTACCACGTAAGGTTGGAGTCTGCAGACAAAAACCCTTCACATAAAACCTTGCATAGGGGTAGCACAAACTAGGTTCAAGAGCATTATATATCAATTTTTCCTACAACAATCTCTAATATTTAACATAAAGTCTAAGGATAAGCTCTTCAGATTTTGCAAAGTAACTGAAAGTGGAGAGGTGCCTCAGTCAAAGCAAACAAACCTTGCTGTGGCTCCTGGGGTAAGTCTGAACAAATCAAGATTTTATTTGCTGGATTGCAGGGAGAAGTGGAAAGAAAAAAACAGCAGAAAATAAAATGATGAGGGCACAGACTAGGTTTCATTATTCTTGCAGATGGGCATCATACTTGCTAACCAATTAACACTTCCCCGGTTAGACAGGACCTGAAAGCAGCTTGGTGAGCACTTCTGCCAGCTCCCCCAGTACCCTTGGGGGGAACCCACATGGCCCTTTAGACCTGTGTGTGTCTTAATGGTGCAGCAGGTCACTAATAATTCCTCCTTGGATTATGGGGGCTTCTTTCTTGTCCTTGTTCCCATCTTCCAGCTACAGTATCCCAAGAACAACTGCTCTTACTGGTAAAGTCCACTTAAAAGGCAGTAAGTGCCTCAGACTTCTCTTTATCCTTGGTGGCAGTGTTTCCTCCCATAACCAATAGAGGATGGAGATTGACAGCAAAAGGAGGGCTAAGGACAAAGTATTTCTAGAAATATTTCTTTTTTTCATCTTTTATGGCAGTAGCCAGATTAGCTCTAGTTGGGATTTGGCCTTTAATGTTCTCCCTGCATAACCTCACAACACCCTTGCAGGACTCCTGAGTGGCCTGTCTCTTCTTCCAAGGGTCATAAACTCTCCTAGTTGCCTGAGTTCCAGCCAAATCTCCCTGCTCAGCCAGGCAGGTCTTCTTCCCCACTGGTTCATCTTTCAACATCTGAGGACAGCCTTCTCCTGTACCCTAAAGATTTCCTTCTTGAAGACTCTCCAGACTTCCTGGACTTCTTTGCCCTTTCAGGACTGCCTCCCAACTGACTCTGTTAAGTCAACCCATGGTCAGCAAACAGATCAAACCAGCCTTTTACAGTCACTTACCTTATAATATAACCAACCAGATGATCAGTATGTGGAAGTACAAAGAGGGATTTTCCAGAGAGGTCACAAGCATTGCATAAAGCTGCTGCCCTCTCTGAGGCAATAACATCTTCCCCTAGAGAAGGCAAGGAAAGCACAAGTAAGCAGTATGCAGTGCTGCAATGTCAAACTAGCTCTACAAGCTTGACCAGCAGAAGGTATGGAAAAATCTAATACAGATAAAACTAAGACCACATTCTCTCTTCTTTCAGAATACAATGTGCTTCATCCAGCAGAACACACTGCAGAAACTTTCTAGGAATGGCTTAGGTAGGGAAAAAAAACCTCAAAACCAACACTTTGCTAGACACTATAAAAGCATGCAGCTGCAGCTGAAGCAGCAGCTCCACAGAAACAAAGTTAAAACATCACATTTCACAGCTCCACTTAACTCTAAAATGTTATTAATATTAAACTAAAAGGCTTCTGTAAGGAGAAAATCCCCTTCCTTTAAGTTCTCATTGCTTTTCCAGGTGTTTCTGAATTTCAAGCAAGGTTTAAAATGCAACTCTTTGCACGTGTATTACACAAGCAAACCATTTTTGATACTGTGTATCAAAAGATGGACTTGGACTTAAGAAGAAGCAGCTGAGGATACAAATGTCAAATGCTTAGAATCAACTGCCCTGAGCACTTTTTCCAACCCCACACCTTCCTGCAGCTACAATCCATTTAATGCATGCAGGTGACATTAGACTAAGAAGTGCAAATAATGTGACAAATGATAGTCAGCTCAGTTCATGAGGCCTCCTGAAAAAGGAGATCACCACAGCCATGCACAGAGTTTTCTAGTACCTGGAGGTAATGGTGTTTTTTTCTGAATCAAAACCACAGCAACTTTTGTATTTCTTCCCTGTAAACTTTGCCTAAAATAAAAACAAGGTGGCAGAGCATCAGGGTTTCAGTTCTTATTCTGAACAGTCAGAACTAAATGAGATTTCAGACTAGATGAAAGCATTGAAAGAATGTTATACAGACAGAAAAGCCAACATGACAATATGCTGCATGATCCACAGAATGCCATGTTCCCTCTTTTGTTCAGATGGGACAGAATAATTGTGCTAAGTTTAGCAAGCAAAACTTCCAGGGTTGTTTTAACTTAAGTCACTTTTACAAATAAGCCATTAAAAAAGGTTCATTCACTGTCAGTTGTACACCAAAAAGCAAAGTTCAAGTTCCCCTTAATTTGTGTATTAGAACAAAAAATACTTATATGTCTTACAGTGTAAAATTCACACCTACCATTAGCTTGTAGCACATTATGAACAAGTGGAAAAAACTCTACCTGACAATTTCAACTCGTGTAGCACATTCCAACTGTTTTTCTTTCCATTGTGGCTCATCCCAGTCTAATTCATAGAACACCACCACAAGTGCTGGAACCAAATTCAGGTGTTTGTTCATCCAACCAGTCTTCAGGATTCCTTTTGGAATATACCATTCATAGGACATCCTCTGAAAATATTGAGGTTATTCAAGTAAGCTACCAAATCCACTTATGGGCATTGATAGCAAGAGAAAGAGAATTGCCTCTACATTCTTGTCACTTGAGAATATGTTTGTTATCTTTCCTTTAACATTTTTCCCCTCAATTCTGCTTCATAAGACATACCCCTCATTATCTAGCATCAGGGCCTGACATCTGAGACATCAGCATCAAAGAACAACATATTCCAGGTAGACCAAAGAAAAGGGGCAAGTTCAGAAGCACGTTTCATAGACTTTCATGAACTATTAGGCTCAGTTTGAAAGGGAGCTCTCAAACAGAGCCAGGAGAAAGCAGCTTGGATTCTTGCTCTTTGCCAGTGTTACAGAATTATGTAGTTTCCCAGAGGTTAAACCCATTGACATTGCTTCTTAACTGCCACTGCATAGCAGAAAGTAGAGATAGTCTTTCTGCAGCATGTCACTGAGTTAAAACTTTGTTTTTCACAGAAGACACTCATTTGAAATACCTACTTTTTCCAGAGTTAAACTCTGACTTTCATTAAAACTCAAATTTTACAAGCATAAAGCAAGTAAATGAACAGCAAGGACTTTACAAAAGTAAATCATACTGGCTTTCTCTGCTTATGGCTTGTGAGCTAAGCCACCCGGATTTCATACACATCCATAGCACTCTCCCACAATGACCCTGCCTTCCCCCTTAGCCCTGACAGTTTTTCCTCTGCCTTCAAGCTGGCACGCTTCCCCTCTAACAGCGGCGGAAGACAGCTGAACGTTAAGCGGTACGGATGCTGCTTAGCTGCCTACAAACCAGGCAGATCACCTCAGCACCTCCTTATGGCCCTTCCCCGCAGGGAACCACCAACTTCGGCATCTCCCCCCTCCCGGGGCCTGCTGCTGGTTTTTACTCTATGGGCAGTAGTTTGAACACCCTGAGTGGCCGTGCCCACCAGGACAGGGAGCAGCCGGGACACACGCCGCTCGCTACCTTCGTCCTGCACTTGGGGTACTCGTGGTCGCCGGGGAGCACTTTGAAGGAGATGGGGACACGGTCGGCTCTCCGGTTGGCGCAGAAGGCGTCCCACACGGCCCGGTGCACGGCGTTGTACACCACGTCCAAGCCGGTGAGGGTGACAAACGCCATGGGCCGGCAGCACAGCTCCACCGGGAAGTCCCACTGCGTCGGGGTCATCCTGCGCCCGGTAGGAGGCCTGTAAGGCGGCAGGAGGGTGGCTTTTAGCGGCGCCTGTATGGCCCAGGCCGGCCAGTCCTCCTCGGCCTGCCTCGGCGGCAGGAGCTCCCTGCTGCCCCGCCAGGAGCTGACACAGCCCTGTCCCCCAACGGGGCTCCGCTAACGGCCGCAGGCTGGAACTCGGCACCGAGCAGCGCCAACCGCGAGCAACCACAGGTCACGGGAGGCGTCACAGGCAGAACGAAGAAGGACCACCGCCTCAGGAAGCAAGCGCCGGGCATCGGAAGGGCAGCAGAAGCGACCAATCGGAGCCCCCGCTTCAGAGCTGGGCAAATCACCGTGCGAGACGTCACTGGCTAAGGCGAGGGCAGCGGACTTGACCAATGGGAAGATAGGGAGGGGGTGACGACTGGAAGAGGGAACCAATAGCAACGAGCGACCCGTGCTGCCCATAGGGAAGGTGTGTCCGTCGGGTGGGGCCGCTCGGGCCTCCCCGTGCGACACCGGCTGTGTCGCGCTGCACCGTGCAAGCGAGGCCCGCACAGTCCCGGAGCGATCAGGAGGAGGCGGGGAGGGGGTGTGTGGAATCTCTGCGCGCTGCTGCCCCCGCAGCGCGTGCCATGGCGGCCAACGAAGACCAGGAGGTGAGCCCCGGGCCCTGCCCGCTCTGGCCAGGCAGGCCTTGAGGCATCGCTGCCGGGAGGAGAGCCGATCCAGGGAAGGACCCGGGGCCGGGAGGGAGTCTCCGCGTGCCGAGAGGGTTCTCGGAGGGGAGGCGGCTGGAGCGACGGGGAGCGGGAGGGAAGGGCCGGACCCTTGAGCGGGCGAGGGGGGAGCCGAGCGGCGGCGGGGCTGAGGGATCTAGGGAGAAGGCGGAAAAGAAACCCAGCGGGACCGTGTACAGCTTCGCAAACCGATTGCAGCTGGGGGCGAGCTTCGCGTTCAGGCTGAAGTCGGTAACCCCCTTCTCTGCTCTGTTCTGCAGATGGAGCTGGAAGCGTTGCGGTCTATCTACGAGGGAGATAAGTGCTTCAAGGAGCTTAGTCCCGTTTCCTTCCAGTACAGGGTAAGGCGAGGTGAAGATATGCGAGTCACCGTAGCACAGGCTTTGCCTTCAAATTGCTCTGCTGTCTTGTAATTGATGTACCAGGGTTTTTCTAAAACAAATGAATATTCGATGTGCAGTAAAGGGCTAGATCCATAGGCCATTTTTTCAGGATCTTTTCTACCGTGATGTTTGGTAGCACAGTGCTTCATGTTCAGGAACCCACTCCCAGTGCAGGTTTATCATTTCTTAGCTAGGCATCATACTTGCAGTACCATATACTGCTTAGCTAGACCTGTCAAACTGGCTGAAGCAACCAGCTTCCTTGAGTAATACTTGAATTAGCTGATCACATGATGTCCTCAGTTGGAAGGAGCCCACAAGGATCATTGAGTCCAACTCCTGTCTATGCACAGGACAACCCCAGAAGTCACACCAGGTGTCTAAGAGCATTGTTCAAATGCTGCTTGAATTCTGTCAGGCTTGGTGTCATGACTACTTCCCTGGGGAGCCAGTTCCAGTGCTTGACCACCCTCTGTGTGGAGAACCTTTTCCTAATAGCTAACCTAAGCCTCCTGTGGCAGAGCTTCCTGCCATTCCCTGAGGTTCTATTGCTGGTCACCAGAGAGAAGAGATCAGCTCCTGCCCTCTGCTTCCCCTTATGAGGAAGTTACAGACTAGGATGAGGTCTCCCCTCAGACTTCTCTTCCCCAGGCTGAACAAACCAAGTGACTTCAGCTGTTCATCATACAGCTTCCCCTTTACACTCCTCACTGTCTCCTTCATGGCTCTCCTCTGGACACTGTCCAACTATATTGTAGTTCTTCCTATTTTGTAGTGTCCAAAACTGCATGCAATACTCAAAGGTGAGGCCACACCATTGCAGAGTAGAGTGGGACTGTCACCTCCCTTGACAGGTTACAATGCAGTGCTGGATGCACTCCAGGACACGGTTGGCCCTTTTGGCTGCCAGGGCACACTATTGACTCATATTCTGCTTGCCATCAACCAGAACCTCTGGATCCCTTTCTGTGGGGCTGCTCTGATCACAAATGTCCCTTACAGAGACATTATTTGTAAAGCTTTGAAGCTTCCTTCCTGCTCAGTTACAAGGTTCTAGTCTTCTGTCCAGAGGTAGTTGGTATGCCTTGTTACCTTGTTACTTCTCTTCTTGGTAAGGGTGGGACCTGGACTGCAACACTGTATATGATGTCTTGGAAAATGTGGCAGATTGGAAGTCTTCTTTTTTTCACCTCTAAAAGGGGTGCTTCTGAATGTCAGTCGACTCTGCTGACACAGACACCATAAAAAAAGCACCTTTTATTTCCTTTATTTTTTCATTTTGAAGTCCAGTAGCCTTACCTTGCTCAGGACTTTTCTTCTTGCTACACTTCATTGCATGCCATTTGATGAAGCCAGGTTTTGACTATCATGAGGGAAATAAAAGAGAATTTCCAGGTGGTTTTTGAATACAGATTTAACCAATTGTGTTGTGCTAGTCTTCCAAATCCTTCTGTGAAACAGTTCTTTCTGTTTGTATAGTATGTCTTTGGTAGCCTCTACTAGCTCTAATTTGACATAATTGTAAGGCTTATAATTGTAAGTTGGGTTCACTAAATTGGTTTGGTGTGCATGATTATTTGTATTGAAGTGTCTTTTTTTAATGCTGTGATTTAGTGGGGTTTTTTTTAATCCACTCATTCAATTGACTTCTTAAATCTACTGCTCATTCTTATAGTGAAATAAAACATCTGGAGAGCTGAGACATAAATACTGAAATTCTTATCCTTTTTGCTCTCTTAGCTCATTAGTTATTTCAACACTGTCTTGTGGTTTGTTTTCATATTACTCTGAGCTTGGATGCATGGGAGTCAAAAAGAAGGCTTCATCTTTTCTGTGCTCTCAAGTATGTTTGTATAATATTTGACTTACACATCCTACAAAGTAGCTTGTAAAACCACACAGTTAAAATAAACATTCAAATCTCTCTGTTGCTTTTCCTAGGATGAAAACTGCAGGGTAGAGGTGATTTTTGATGTCAGAAATTTAAGACTTTTTCTAGATAACAACTATTTTCTATCTGATAAGTTGGATTGTCTTAAAGAAGTGAAGGCTTTGTAATCCTTCCTAAGTGACTGGAAACTGTTGATGTATAAAGCTTGCATTTCACCTCAGATAGGTGAAAGTGGAGATCCCAAAGCCTTTCTAATAGAAGTTTCTTGGCCAGAAACATATCCCCAGACAGCACCAGTCATCTCGATGGATGCTTTCTTCAACAACACAATGTAAGTATTCAGGACAGCTTCACTCCCTGGGCTTGCCAGGGGGTTGACAAAGTTTTCTTGCTCTGTCTAGGTTATCATTGAGTTTTATGATTTCTTTTAGATCTTCAGCTATTAAAAAAAGTATATTGGATAAGTTAAGTGTAGAAGTGGAAGCAAATCTTGGCACTGCAATGACATACACACTTTTTGAATATGCCAAAGATAATAAAGAGATGTTCATGGAAAATCAGCCTGGTAACACTGTGGTAAGTAGATAAATTCAGATTTTAATCTCTTACTTTTAAAACTGAGCAAAAAAATGGTTATTATAACTCCAAATGCTTAATAGCTCTCTCTTTAAGTAGTTAATCAGTATATTGGGTATACACATTAGTGGCTAAACAGTGACTCACAGAGTATGGTGCCATAATGCTCTGTGTGGTCATAACTGTTAGATTTAATTGTTTTGCTCTTATACCAAAATGTTTGTGGGCTGCAGTAACATAAAAATGGAGACTTGGAGCAGGAGCAAAACTAAAGATAGAGAAAATGAAGATTAAAGGCTTCTGATGGGGGTATGGAGTGGCAAACTACTGCAACCTGCCTGGGTTGCACTGAATTGCCTAAGTGCACTCCAGGGTCTTCAGTGAGTCAGGCTGAGTCTGTTTCTGTCCACTGTGGTGCTGCAGATTTGCTTTGAGGAAGAAGGAATGGTTTCCATGTTTGGGAAGTCTGAATCCCTTCAGACTAAATCACAGTCCAATGATTAAATGTAAGAAGTGTCAGATGTGCCCTTTGCAATTCTGAAAGGGAATAATTCCAGTCCCCAGCTTGTGTTTTGTTTTGTTTTTATTCAAACCACAGTCATGATTATGTGTTGATTAAAAGCTGGAGACTGCTGCCAGCATTGCTTCTTTCTGACAGTCAAGATCTTTCAGTATGTCAGGTTGTGTAACCACACACAGAGGTATCTGTGGAACTAAGATGCAAAACATTAACAACCATTTTTATCCTTCTCAGACTTCAGTAAGCAATAGCATTGCAATTGGAACTCCTGATGTGCTAGCAAGTAAGAAGAAAGAGAAAAAGGAGCAGTTATCCAAAACCCAGAAAAGAAAACTGGCTGATAAAACAGGTTTGCTCATTGTAATATGGTTTTGTTTGAGCAGTGTAAGAATCCAAATTTTATAGGAGTTGCATCTTGCTAGAGTCAGAATCAGTAGTCATTTAACTACTTGGAAGTCTGTGGTCTCTGTTTTGCTTGCTTTAGATGCCTTATTCTTGCCTGAGATGTTAGTTCTGGTCAAAGCAACTTTCTTTATTTCTAGAGTAGGGATTTCAAGATGTTATTGTTTTGGGGTTTTTTTGTTTCAATTTGTGACAAAAGTGAAATTTGCAAAACCTACTTTTGAGAGGAGAGCATTTGGGCTTCTAAAAATTCACTTGAAAGAAAATCCCTAGTTTGCTGATATGCCTTCATTAATAATCCACATTATTAGAAATGGAATTCCTAAAGGGAAGTATTTATTTTGGAACCCAGAAAACTCCCATTTTATTTAATTTATAACCTCAAAATAGAGGTGCTTCTGCAGGTACTTTAGGCTTTCAATGAAAGGGTAGGTTTTTAATTGAGAAGAAATACTGATTCAGTATTTCAGCTAATCCTGCTGATGCCTTTTGTGTGTTCAACCTTTATTTTTAGTAATGATCTGGATAATACTGCTCTAGTGCAGCAGGAAGTACCTTGTGAGGGCAATTTCTGCATCTCATTTACTTAACATATAATTGGCAGATTAAATATTGTCTTGTCTAAAGGAAAAGCTGCATACAATGTTGTTCTTGGACAGAAGGCATTGTTATTGGTTAGCCCAGCTCATGTTGGAGTCACCTTCTAAATGAAATGTTAGAGGTACTGAGGTGGTTTTATTTAATCAGAAACTCTTTGAAAACCAAGATAAGTTGAAGCCATTAGTCTCTCTATTTGTCTGTATGGCCTTGTAGTGGAAAACAATAAGGGGGTTGGAATTGTGAATGTTGAATTTAAAGAAAAAGAGTCTCCATAGCTTGTGTGTTGAAAATAAAACTTTATTCTGCAGATAACAAAGGGGAGCTTCCTCGAGGATGGAACTGGGTGGATGTAATTAAGGTAACCTGACTGTATTCTATTGCAGCAGGAAATATGGTATATATGTACATTAAAAGTAAATTGTTCTTGTATTGAAGAAAACTAATCTGATTTTTTTTTTTTCTTGTTTCCTAACTTTGTTTGGATTTGACTGTGCTGTGTGATTCGTTTTTATATGCATCCAGCATGTAAGTATTTTCAAGTTCTCTTTAACAGTCAAAAGCTTTGCAAGCAATAGGAAGAACTGTTGCTTATTTTGGATTCTAACTGGCATATTTCTCAAATGCTATGAAATGATCAGTCCTTCTGAATATTAGAGTCAGAAGTTTGCTGAGTCAGTGAAAATCAATATAGGTGCTTGATAATTTTGAAAGCACACTGGTTTCTTTTCCACAACTGTAAGTAATTCTTTATCTAAGACCTAACACAGGTTCAGTTGTTAAGTAAGAGCAAGTAATTGACAATGGTGGTTTTGGGCAGAGTCCTTCTGAGTTCAAAGTGGCTGTTTGTAGTGGACATCTTGGATTCCAGATAGATTTCACAATAGATAACTTAGCTTTAAGAAGTGAGAACTAGTAAGTTAATGTCTCTTTCTGTATTGTGGAAATTTCTCTATGGGAATTCTCTGAGATGTAAGGAGATACTTGTTCCACTACTTCATCTTTTATGTTTTGGAGAGCTGGTGACAGTGTCTTCAAATTAAATAGAAAGACTACCCTGAGGTTTTTTTGGGGGGTTTTGTGCTTTTTTAAATTCTACTTTCACATTCAGGAAATAAGCTCATTTAGTGTTTAAACTTAAGCAGTAATTTTTGATGCTTTTCAGTCTCTTGACACAGTAGCTCAATCAGTCTGTATTATTAATTAAATATCCATGTGTTCTGTGTAAGATGGAGATAATGTGGTTCTTGTTTCCTAATAAATGGAATGGAAGTCTAAACTTTGAATACTTTCTTTTTGTGTCTCTTTTATAGTTAAGCAAAACTGGTTCTAAAGATGATGAATAAAGGACTTTGGTACAAGGAAACTCCACCTTTTAATACAGTGCAATTTTGAGTCACCATCTTTCTCTTAATACCTTTCATATTTGTTGAAGTAAACATTTTCTAAAGCTCAATTTCCTACATTGCAAACTTAGTCACACAAGTTTATCTAGAGACTATGTGGTCTTCTTTGGAAAAAAAAACAAACAAACCTGCCTTAAATGAAGGTTAGAATGTGACAAAAGACATAGAGGGCCAATGTGGTGAAGTGAATAGTGCTATATGCAGTGTTTATTAATTTATCTTTTACTCTGTAGTAAAATCCTGTTCTAGTGAACCCAATGCTACTGTAAACATTTCCTGATGTTCCTATTCCAATTGAAGAGAAAAGCACTCTAGCAGTGATTGGTCACTTGACAGCATCCTTCATCCAAATAAATTATTCTCTGGAAACAAGACCTTTGTCATTTGTTTATCTGATCTCAATGTAGAAGGACAACATAAAACTTGTTAAATTGCAATACAGACTAGAGCTTGTGGTCCTGTTTTCACTAGTTAGTGGCTGAAATAGTAAACAGTAGCAAAAGCAAGGCTGACTATTCTGGTCTACTTAAAAATGATTGGTTACAGCAGGGATATGTCACTTTTATTCTCTGTGATACCCATCTGTTTCTGGTGTGTATCTTTACAGAAGGTTGGATGGCTGAGGAGAGGGAAAAATGCTTTCCTTCACATGTCTCAGTGAGTGCTGGGATTTTGTAACTCTTTCATTGGAGAAATGAGCATTCCTTAGGGGGTTTGGTGACTCAGTGATGGAACAGTGGAAGTCAGCACTCTGCCAAATGTGTTGGGAGACCTTTTTTTTCCTAGTCTGATCTCTTGTATCAGAAAGAGGTCATCTTTACAATGTGGACAGTTACTCAATACAAGATGCCTTAATGTCCTTTATTATTTTTGTTTGTTCTGAGATGAACATTAATAAATGCCTATTTATCTGCTGTGGTATGTGTTTATTTTATTAATTGTGAATTGCCTGCTGCACTTCTAAGGTCAAATTGGAACTTGCAAAGGATTTCCTGTTAGAAAGGAAGCATTCTTAAAAAGTGATAGAAGAATTTTCTCTTCTCTTTCAGTTTATATTTACATGTTCTCTGGGGTAGCTGTGTTCTTAATCTCAGAGTCAGTCATGCCACTGAGAGAGGAGAGCACCCGCTACGTTCAAGGCACACAGCAAGTCCAATGACTGTTTGAAAGAGTGCCCCCTGCTGTACACACTAGGTACAGCATTTGGTGAGGGAGTGGTGGAGGTACACGGCACACAGCAAGTCCAATATCTGTTTGAAAGAGTGCTCCCTGCTGTACACACTAGGTACAGCATTTGGTGAGTGGAGGCGCAGGGCACACAGCAAATCCAATGACTGTTTGAAAGAGTGCCCCCTGCTGTACACACTAGGTACAGCATTTGGTGAGGAGTGGTGGAGGCGCAGGCTGGATGCTCTGGTCAGTGGTGCTAAGCATTCGTAGCCAACAGAGGATAGTTTACCTGACTGTCATATTAGGACTTCAGCTGGTAGGGTGCAAGTGTTCATGCTACTGTGTCTGTGTCAAGAGAGCTTCTATGCAACATCCACTAACATAGTTCTCTAAAGTTCTCTTAGATAATTTCTGTTGTACCAAAGGAGGATACACTAAATACATGGCAGAATTACTGCCTGGCTTTATAGATACATAAAAATATATAGAAAAAAGAGAAAGTCAAATGAAATGTTGTGACTGCAGGTAAGGGAAAAGAAAATTGAATCTATTTTGTGGTTTTCACTCTTATGAAGAGATCTGAAGGAAATGCAGTCTGCACTGCTGTCATGCAACAAGAAGCTGTAGTTTTTACTGAAACACTTGAGTCACAGTTGGTAAAGGTATGGGCTTCCTTAATAAGGAAAATGCTATTAAATCTTAAAGAATTCTTGGTTTCAGAAAGTTGTGATTTTCTTTTAGTAAAAGCAGGTAAAGTACCCAGGGGAGGACCTTTTCCAAGTGAAGTAATCTTGCCTTTGACATAAACTGGAGGCTCATGGCTTCAATCTGACCAAAAATGTCTGGCAAGGAGTGATGCTGCAGGGAAAAGTTGCTCTGGTAGTACACAGCCTGTAACAGGGAAAGGCATTTAGCTTTAGTTTCTGACAGCATCAGGATGGAGAGGACTTTTTCTATTGACAGGTTCTCCAAGGGGAACTGACTGGTCTTTGCTAGTATCCTTGGTGTATAAATCAAGTTGCCATGACAATTTATCTGAATAGATTAGTTAGGGAGGGTGGGAGAAGGACAAAGAAGAATCAGGTTTCCTGCTTTTAGAGTGTTACAGTGTGTAACAGCAAACTTCTTCACCTTGTGAATTGCCTGAATTTTCAGCTCCTAGTCAGCCTATGGCAGAAGGTATCCCAGCAATCTCTTCTGTTTCTGTTACAGTGTTTGGAAGTCTGCCTCTAAGGGAAATACTTCACTTTGGAAATGTTTGTGTCAATTCTTTGCTTCTGTGTGAAATTTGGAAGGTAATGTGTATCATGAAAACATTTTCTTATATGAGGTGATGTTGGAACAAAGTAGTTTTGAGAATCTAGGTACTTGATTTTAGGGAGAGACTTGAGCACTGACAACTGACAGGAGAGAAAATATAATGATCTGTGTCAAGAAAGGCACAACTGTAAGTAGACATCATGACTACTGAGGATATTTGAAACACTGTTGAAAAATACACCACCTTTTTAAAGTAGAAACTCATTGGCAGTGGAGAAGCAATATATTTGAAATATTGCAGTACAGTGTGCACATCATTCTTGTGGAAGGACTTAGATTTGTGCTCAAGAAAAGAAACTATAAAATATGCTTGAATTTTTAGTTGTTTCAGCTGGTAAATGCATGGACATGTATGGTTTGTAGGTAAGAGATCACAAATCTAAAAGCATATTTTTCTTCTCCACTGGAACTAAACTTGTTGTAACAAAGAATCTTTGGGGGTGTGAGATTTGTGAAATAATGAATATTTTCTCAGTCCTGCAAACAAAATGCTTTTGAGAAAGGACATTAAAGTTTAGGCCTCAACCTATCAGTCAAGAGCAGAAATCCAAGTGAATATTCTTGTCAAAAGCTGTAGTGTTTAGCTTGTTCCTGGTTATATTTTAGTCAACATAAGGTGCTGAAAACAGGTTTCTGCCTGGACCAAAAATCCCATCTCTTTTGAAGGGAGTTCAGTTCTGTCAGGAACCTTGCATCTTTCTCTTTTCAGGATGAATGTGTCAAGCTGCAGCTTGAAGTTCTGTTCTCAGCCATAATCCTCACTCAGGTGGTGTATTTTTGTATGTTTTAAGAAAAATATAGCAACCTGCATGTTATTTTGTTTCCTGGTGGTTGCCTTCCCCACTAGTGCTGTTCTCTGGAGTGTGCATTACCCACCAGAGGGAGCAGAAAACTGTCAGATTTTCACAGAATCATAGAGGTGTTTTGGTTGGAAAAGACCAATTAGATCATTGAGTCCAACCATTAACCTTACACTGCCAATCCACCACTAAACCACAGACTCCTAGAACATCTCAGGTTGGAAGGAACACATAAGGAATCACTGAGTCCAACTCCCTGCTTCTCACAGGACTACCTAAAGCTAAATCATGTTGGTAGGCACCACATCTACAGCACAGTCTTCTAAATCATGTTTGTAGGCACCAAACCATCAGAGTCTTCTAAACACCTCCAAAGGTGGTGACTCAGCCACTTCCCTGGGCAGCCTGGGCCAGTGCTTGACAACCCTTTTGGTGAAGACATTTTTGCCTGCTATCCAATCTAAGCCTCCCCTAGTGCAGCTTGACTTGACCTTTACATTTCCCAGGAGATCACTGGTGAAAGTTCTCCCATCACAGCACTTTGGATTTGGGCATCTCTCCTCAGGTTGGTTAGCTTGGGGAGCAGGTAGGAAATCAGTGCATCTCCCTGTGTTAAGTGATGACCTGTTCTGGGAACTGTCACTTCAGCATCAAAGCAAGCAAAACAGCACCTTGTAAGGGACATGGCATCATTCTTTAGGTTTTATGTATGCCATTCTTTGTAACATGAATAAAGACACCAACACTGTATAAAAGAAAAATAACTTGGGAGTGTAAACTAATTATCCCTGAGAAAATTAGGTTAGGTAGAAGCAAGGTTGACTAGGTTATCTGTGTCTCTAAATTCCTGACTCCAAACAGGCTGGAGGATATTTCTACTATGTATACTTTCTGGTTTCCTCACTTAGAATTTGCCTTCTATATGCTGAGCAGGAGGTTTTAATAGGTGAGGGTTTTTTAATGTCTGGATTAAACTTAGGAAGGGCTCATTATCCACATGGCAGCATTTCAGAGAGGAGGGCTTGTTGCTGTATCTATTTTGCTGTCAATTTAATGAAATAATGGCATAACTTGTCAGTTTTTTTAACAGGCATTTTCCAACATTTCAGTGGGATTAAGCTGTCAATTGTAGTAAAGAGAGAAGAGTTAAAATTTCAAAAAGATTAGCAGGGAACTCACATATTTGAAAACAAAAAGAACCCTTAAATTATGCAGCTTGCTATTGTACAAATAAATAAATAAATTACAGTGCTGCACAACACTGTGCACTTTAGGATTTTCTTCCTTAAAGAAAAATAGAAGAGAAAAAAATCTTAAAACTCTTTTGGCAGAGGAAATATGTTATCTTATCAGTTCTCCAGATGCAGGTAACTAGCTATAACATGACTCTTCTTTTTTTTACTTTTCTTGGATTTTTTACAGTCTTCCCAATTATTTCTGACAGCTTTCTCTTTATGTTTCAGCACTTCATTCCTGTTGTCATTTTGATCTGTTTCAGTTCTCTCTCTTGTTTGGGTTTCTTTTTCTCTCTTGCTTTGTATGTGGGTGATTCTTTCATATTCTCTATTTTCACATCTGACTTTCCTTCCCCTCAGAATTTGATTGCCTCCTACTTTTTTTCTGAGGCCAGGGAAGTGAAAGGAATAGGAATATATGCCAGAGGGATTGCTCCATACTTATATCAAGAAATTCAGTGGAAGATTATATTCTATGTACTTACAGAGCAGTAGGAAGTATTTGTCAGCAGTGAGACTTTAGGATTAAAAAATTCTTCTCATAACTCCACTGAGTACCTGCTTGCCATCATTATGTTTTTGTGAAAGTCAGGTCTGTTAATAATTTCTTTATATTTACCCCATTTTTCTGAGAACAAGATTTGTGCTAGGACAGGAGTATTCACTCAGTTGGTATTCTACTCCCAGTTCATTATTGATCTATGCCCTGTGTAAATATTGTAGTTACATTAAAAAATGATAGGTTTTGTAAGGGCAACTAGTCACTTCTATACCATATAATGGTAGGAAGGGATAGTCACAATTACATATGCAGTATGCTTGATAGGATTTGAATTCTGAGGTTTAAAGGTCTAGTGTCTGCCATTCACATTAATTTGATTTTCAAATGGCAATATTCTGTATAAAAGAAGTAGTTTGCAAAGTTATATCTAGCTGAAAGGAGTTAAAAAAAACCTAATGAAAGAGCAAGGAAGCAATAGGCCCTACATAAAAGAGATTATAAAGAGAATAATCTGAAGTGTATGTTGATGGCCTTATTCAGTCCAGTATTTTAGCACTGGGATATCTGAAGGCTTTAAAAGCTAGACTTGCAGACAGTAATGCCATTGGGAGCACAGCAAATCATGATGTCTGCTGCACCTAGATTCAGTACAAACAGAGACAGGGGCAAAAAAATTTCCAAAGAAGCAAATGGAACCACATTAAAACCTCCCAACCACTCCACATGACAGTTTTATATAGCATTAAACTCTGCTGTTAACTAGCACATTTGGCAATCTGATCATTTTTGGTTCCTGAACTGTCAGTGCCAGAGCAGTAGTATTGCCCTTCCAGGCCTTCCTCTCCCAGTGATGTCATGGTTTGTATCAAAATGGCCAAATCAGGCTGTATTAGAGCACCTGGCCTTTGTACTTACCAAAAAGGTGCACCACAAACTTCAGGTAGATGAAAGCAACCTCACAAGATAGTCCCAGGAGAACAGCCACAGATGTATGTGTTAACTGCAGAATGTTCTATTCCTGTGCTACAAATGTTTGGTTGGTTGGTTGGTTTGTTTTTTACCAGTTTCTGACTGTTACTACAAACAAGGGAAAAAACACAAATAGAATTTGAGACATTATGGCTATGCAGAATTGTCCCAGGTAAGCTCAAAATACAGAGGTATTTGATGTTTAAACATTCTTTCTTTCAGATTAGGGCAGGTAGCAGACAAGATAACATGACAGGCACAATGTTGCATTTGAAAACATGAGTGAAACCTGTAGGCAGAATAATTACTACAGTCATAGACTGATGAATGGTTTGAGTTGGTTTGGGTTTTTTTGTCTTGGAGATATGTTGCATGTAGGAATCTGAGTGGTGGAGTGATTACAGTGTGGAACACAGTAAAGTCAAAATGCTATGCTGCTAGAATGGAAAAGGGATGTGAAGGAAGTTCTTCACTATGAGGGTGGTTAGACAGTGGAACAGGTTGCCCAGAGAGGTTGTGGAAGCCTCATCCCTGGAAGCTTTTAAGATAAGGCTTGATGGGGCCCTGGGTAACCTGATCTAGTGGATGGTGTCCCTGCCAGGCAGGGGGGGTTGAAACTAGATGATCTTTTAGGTCCCTTCCAACACTGACAATTCTATGATTCTATGAAATGAATGCTGATGAGGGATACAAAACTCTTTGTCCTTCCAGACAAGGGACTGGCCTCTCTTCCAGATTTTCTAACACTCAGTTTTCAGGTACTAAATGCATATCTATTCACAAGGTAAGTTGGAGGCTGTGTGCATGCTTAGGGATTCTTTTTTACATTTCTGGAAACAAGAGATTTACTTAGATAATTGCTTACACAAAGCAAGCAAGGTGGTGGGGGTTATATTTTTACTAGACTGTTAACTTAGGACCTTCTGAAAAAGAAGAATGTGAAGAAACAGTCAGGTCAGTACATTGTCCCTTGCCAAAGTAAAGAGTACAGAATTCTTGAGGGAGGGCTACTGTTTGGGCTCCAGGAGAATAGGTCAACATTTTGCTCTGGCACTGACTGCATTATCCACACAGAACAAATCCTATGTTGATGCTCTGTACAAGTAACTGCTAAATACTTTTAAATAGGATGATTGGCCAGGCAACCATCTTAATTTATTTTTCATTTCCTTCAGTCACTGTGGTGATTAGCATAAAAGGCATCCTTTTAAAATCCATCAGATGCTCATGAAGTGTCTCTACATAAAGCTAAAATGTGAAAAGCAGCAATTCTCTCTGTATTTTGTGTCTGAGGAGAAACTTTTAAGTCTGGTAAAGGTCAACTGTACTTCTTAGTTTCAAAGCTGCTCTGAGACCTGAACTGTGAGCTAAGGCTCCCTTTTTCAGAACTGGAGGAAGACAAAAGAAGTCACCTTCTGGGGATTAAACCTTCTAAGAGTAATAAAGACCTCAGTAGAGCAGAAAGATGAGACTTGTTCTTCCCTCTGCCTGTTGAACTGAGTTGGTTTTCCCTAGTGTTTGTGAGGTCTGTGAGAAATGTTTGGATAAGATCTTTTGGTGCTGTTCCCAGAACATTGTTCATGTGATAGCAAAGAATCCTAATGTTGTGCCAGGGACCTTTTTGTCATTGGGAATTTAGAGACTGGTTTTGTAAAGGGTTGGCTGAGCTGGAATACAAAGAAAACTCCTGAGCAGCCTATTCTGGCAGCTTATCTTCTGTCAAAGGCCACCAGGGACCTTTACCAGGAGACTCCACCCAAAAGGAGAATCAGCAAGGGAGTGACAAGTGGCAACTTTAAATTCTGTAGCACTGCAGAGCAGCAGCTGAAACATTGGTTGTCCAAGCCATGGATTTGTACTGAAATATGAATTACTGGAATAAATAAATGAGGTCATTATAAGCTTCCTTAAAGCCAGAATGTACTTCTGTAGAAACAGGGAGATCAAAGAGATGAAGACCAGACTGATGTGCAATTATATTCCTTCAACTGCAAGAATTGGTGACCCTAACTACCTGGGAAGTGGGAAGGAGGAATTGTGACTCTGCTCACTTAAATACTGTTTAAGTAGCATTACTCTCTCTCTAGACATGTCTTAAGTGGTTTCCAATCTTTTTTCCTTCTGTAACCCATGAAGTTTATCCAGTGGCAAGGCAGTCCTGGGTGAGCAGAAGGTATGCATACTCACAGTTTTCCTCCCTACTTTCCAATCAACCCTTAAAGTCTGGAGCTGCAGACAGCCTCTGACTTCTGACTAAATGCAAGGTATTTATCCTGAATGTAGTTCTTTAAGGTGCAGTCTACTACCATCTGCTTACAATATACAAAAGGGGAGGAGGAAGCAGGTTCTCCAGAAGCCTTAAAATCAAAGTGATCACCTATTAGGTAAATTGTGTGCTTCACTTCATGGAATGAAAAGGTTGCAGCAGATGACAAATGTAAATATTTAATTATTTTTTTTCTAGAACTTTGAAGCCCATGGGAAAGGCAAGGAAATGAAGAGAGTAAAAGAGACTGGTGAAGAAGGTAAAAGAAGAAACAGGGGAAAAAAAGGAACTTACTAGTGAAAACCAGAATGTCATTGTTCAGGACTTGCTTAGTGGAGACAGAAAAGGGAGAAACAACATCCTAATGCATTGTGCTTCTACAGTTGCTCTCAAATCTCAAAGTATTCTTCTGCTTACTGATGGATATGTTATGGAACAACTGCTAGAATGCTGGGAAGCTGTTTTGTCCTACTTTGAATTCTTTTTCTTTATTATGTCACTTATTTCTGTCTTCTTTTCACTCCATAGTTTCCATTACAACCTGGTATCAGGAAGGTCTCAAATAGGTAACTGTTCTGGGGTCATAATCATAATTAGGTCCAAGTTTTGATTGCTTAATTTACAGGGATTATTAATTTTCTAGTTGGAAATTCTGGTTTTAATTCCTAAAGGTCCAAGTTTTAAATTGTAATAAGAACTTTACAATTTTATGTTGTAATCAGAATTCCTTTTTTTCACAAGTTTGCAAAGTTTATTAATAATCTTTGCCATTTACTGTCATCTACATATAGAAAGCATCACTAGTGGGCTGTGTTTGCCTTTACTATCAACAGCTTCTCATTTGGCTTACTGAAGATAGTCTCAGCTCTGTGTTCATTGAACATGATTTACTGTGATTTTCTCAATCTTCACTGCATTGGGTCAACAGACAGATCAGCTGGAGAAGATGTGTACCTAGACAATAATTAATGTGTCCACATGAAAAGGACTTATGCCTAGAGATCCATTTGGTTTTAAGGTTTATTGGCTAACACCAATGCCACTGAACTCCTTACACAAGGAAATATGTTAAGGTTGAGACAAGGGGCTGCATTTTTCCCTTAGATACAAATAAGATAAAGAACAATGCTGACAGAAATCTGCAGAAAAGTTCTTGAGCTTGTGACTGACTTGCCAGATGATTTTCTGCTCCCTAGGTCACAGCATATTCATATGATGTGCACCATCTGGCCAAGTTCAGTTTGCAAGCCCTGTGCCAACTCTGTCTCCTTGAAATCAGTCCATCCATCCTCTTGCCTTGACCTCCACTGGCCACTATCTGATGCTTCCCAGCCACAGCAAAGAGGAGAAAAATCAACCACATTCTACTATGGAGCTTAGAAACCAGAACAGGAGGTATTATTTTTTAAAGCTTGAAGGCACTTCTAATCTTGAGAAGTGACTTCTAAATGTGGCATGTATAAAAATAACCAAGAGTTTGGATGGTAAATATTTGCATGCAACTACTCAGAAATGCTCAGCACAGTAAGGATTACTTACTGAAAGTGTTTTCTAGTTGCTAAAAATTCATGTACTCATTTGAGCAGTCCCTTCCATCAAAAATTAGCACTTATCAAAGAAAATACTGTGAAATGTGATTCCAGTGTTTGTTGAATAGGTAGAAACCAAAGCATAGTATCCAGGTTTGCTGCTTAAAATAACCTGAACATCTATCACATTTTCTCTGAATGTGGGAAGTATAATTATTTTGTAATTAATTAAATACATATGCAGCAAGTGTGGAGAATATGTTTTGTAATTTAATTAATTACATATGCAGCAAGTAGAAAGCAGAGCTGGAAATCCATTTAGGGGGCAATTTATTTCAACAGTACTGAAATTTATTATTATTTAGCCTATCTTCCTACTGTAATAGTCTAGGCCCTTCATATATACAAACATTACTCTAGCAAACAGCTGGTACTTCTGTACAACAGCTAGAATCTTGTTCCTGGGTTCTTGTGTTCTGCAGCCATCACCTGAATCACCAGGTATCATTAGAAGCTTCCTCTCCCTGATCTTAATCTTGATGCCCCTGGGAAATTGCACCCTTCCTCACATCCTATGCCTTGAAGTGTTCTTTAGTTGTGGATCTGGATGTCTCTGGGAAGTGAAAGGTAAGCCTTCCCCATAGAAGTTCTGCTGCTGTGGTAGCATAACCTTCAGTGCCAATCATCTCACTTTCACCAGGGGAACACAAAGAACATGCAACAGGTGTCCACTCAACACCCATTTTGGCAAGCATACTAATGTGACTTTTTCCTACTGATTGTTTTTTTTAATAAACTTCTGCCTAGAGGCTGTATTCAGGAATCAGCATTGAATTTGGGGTTTTTGTTTAAAAAAATAATAATTTTAAACCCTTCATCCAGAGACAGAATTGATACAGGAATGTTTCTGGTTACAGTCAGGACATTCCTCCTGTGAGGGACTTGCATAATTTGAATTATTAAGAAACTTCTCAATTTCTACTCAGTTCATTTAGTTCTTGTAAGTTTTAACAGTAAGATTTTACAGTTGGCAGTTACTGAAGCTGCAGTTCAGTCACTCTAATGCACTCCACAAAAGTCAAGCTTTTGAAATCTGTGAGTGCTTTCTTTTCTGCTGTGGTACCTCCTGCCAGCAAGTACAGATGACAGGTCATTAACTATGAAAGAAAGAGAGATGTTAGCAAAAAAAATAAAAGTTATTAAGTGTGAGACTTATGTGTGACCTGCTTCTCCCAAACCAATTCTGTCTCCATGGCAACAGCTACAGGAGTGTGACATAACATTCATAACATTTCTCTAAAGAAAACTTTAAATAGTCAAATATCACTTTGCAAGGAAGCATCATATTTTATCCTCAAGCAGGTTTCAAAAGGGTATAGTATGTATACAGAAAGACAAGCCCCATGGCTTGTAAAACTTCATCAGCTAATGCATTGAGTCTGCTGCCCATGGCAAGCAGGGCCAGCTGCTGCATAGGTGAAAGAACAAAGACATACTCTGTTAACTTACCTGATCTGGTACTGCTTTAGGAATGGGGAGGTATGTCTTCTGAGGTGGACTTCAGAACAGCTCTGGTATGATAATCACAAATTTTATTGCATTGTTCTTTACATAAGATCATCCAGAAGTACCTTCACACTTTACTACAAATATTTTAATTGTGTAAGAGGGGAAAGACTCAAAATTCTTCTTACCTCCTATTGCTAAATAAAATGTAATCATAATGTAGATTAATCTGCCACTCCAGTGTATATTATATTATCACCAGATGACTGTATTGAAAATCAGAGCAAAGTATGTATTTTTATTTAGAAAATGCTCAATGGTCTGTTGCTGTATAATTTCAACTATTATTAATTTCAAATGTATTAAATTAATATGAAAAGTTCTTCACCAGAGTAGAATTTCCAATTATCTGATACAACCCTCCCTTATAGTCCTGCACTGAGGAGCAGGATTAATGATCCCAGTTATCAATCCTTCCTCTCATCATTTAAATAAACAAACAAACTAATACTGTTCCCTCTAGTGCTAGCAAATGCAGCTACTGTGGTAACTTCAGATGGCAGCTGCCTGGGCCCCCACATCAACCTTGGTGTAGTCTTCATTGCAAGGTTACAGTTGCAAGTAAATTGCAGTCTTTTCCCCAAAAGTATAAACCAAATTTAAGCACCTAAAACTTGTCAGATTTTTAAGATTCATATTGCATATAGCATCCAGTTTGCCTGCCTCAAGAATCTCTGCTTCACTGAGACAATGCAGGAACAAAACAAAAGTTTGGGGTGGGGAATACCTATAAACCTACTACTATTTCCTAGCCTGATCAGTGACCTAAATAAAACTTTCAGTATTAGGTTTTCCAAGATGTAATTTATACTATGGTTGTCAGGAGTTAAGATAGCAGTTGCCATGGAGCTTCAATCTTTTTTTAGGCTTTAGTCAAAGGAAGCTGGAAATCTGTATGTTGGGTAGAACCCTGCTCAACAGAATTCTATTTAAATTGGGACAGGAGTTTATCCTGATTTCTCTACTAAAAGTTATTCTCAAAGGTTCTAGGATTCTCTTTATTTTATTCTTTTCCTCAGCAGGACATGAAAGCTTCCTTTTAGGCTTCTTAAGTCACACTGGATTCAACCACAGAAGTACCCAAGTTGCTTCCCCCTTACTCCTCCAGCTATAAACTGTAACTTTCTGCTAGTCTTAATGTGCACAGCTAATCACTGGAGTGAAATTCATTCACTAGTTCTATCATTTTCAGTGGAGGTACTCCATCAGTATGCAAAAGCAAAACTTTGTGGAGGATTTAATTTCAATGTGCCCACTAAATGCTAATCCCTTTACTGGAAAACAGGCCTCTATAACAGGCCTTTATCTCTGCATATGTTCCTTGTAACTTCTTTGATGAAGGAAGTGTGCAATGAGTGCAGTGCATCTCTGCAAGTATGAAATTGGCCATGCTACAGTCAGTAAATGTTCTGCTAGAACACAGCTGCAGCAGAACAGAGATGCACTCCCTGAAACACTGCTGACTTACTTAAAATTGAAGTTTACCTACCACATAAACAAACTAATGCAGAAATAGGTGGAAAAAAAGCAGAATTTGTTAAAATAAGCTTTTAGAACTCTTACTCTACCCCAGACAAAACTTAGACAGTATTCAGATGCAACTGAGCTTGATCTTAAGAAGAGACTTGGACTCAAAGGCAAATGCCAGCTTCATTTAATGAAACATTTGCCAGAATTTTCACTAACTGGAACTGTTTAGTGGTCAGATGTAGTAGAAATCCATAATTGTCAAACTGTTCCAAAGACTGCAGGGTAATCAGAAAATTGGCACAAAAGAGGATTCCAAACTTTTTCAACTCTTTCATGCCATGTTTTGCTGCTCCTGAACTTGGATTACTTCAAAACTGACAGGCAAAAAGCAAGAACTCAGAAGTGCACCATATTTTCATAGGTGTAAAGAAAACAAAACATAACCTATGCTGAATTAGGATGCAACATGATCCTGTTGGGTCCCTTCCAGCTCAGACAATACTATGATACTATGATTCACAAAACAGGGGCACAGTTTCCTGTGTAGTTATACATGCATTTCTATCAGGGTTTGCTGAGACTTTTTGGTGGGTTTTTGTTTGTTTGGGTTTTGGTGGGTTGGTTTTTGTTTTTAAGAAGCTAGGCTTACTTCCTGCCTGTCCCCCACCCCTAGAAGTGTTCAAGGCCCATTTGGATGGGGATTTGAACAACTTGATCTAGTAGAAGCTTTCCCTTCCACTATCAGCAGAGCTGGAACTAGGTGATTTTTAAGGTCCTTTCCAACCCAAACCATTCTGATTGTATGACAGTCAATATGTATCTTCAAGATGAACTGGTTTAACAGTGTTTGCTTTTCATTTTCACTTCACTAGTGAGGTTCATCCCTTTAAGAAAAGGAACTCAACATTAAGAAGCAACACAAGGTATCTCTACTTACCTTTCTGATTTCATACTAGCATCTTCTGTGCATCTTCAGCAATTACCATTGATCTTCCATGAAAATGGATAGAAAACAAGAAAATCTGGGTTTGCTTTAAAAAGGTGATGAAATGCTAAATGCCAGAAAACATCAGATCTTTTCTCATGTACATATTAACAACTTAGCCAGAGTATTTAAAAGAGGTGATTTTAAATGCACCCATGTGTATCTGAGCCACATTGTTGATCTGCTTATGAACTGTATTACTTCTGCATTTGAGCAATTTCATGTATTAGGCAAGTGCCATTTCCTCAGCAATATATTTAATGGAAACCTTGAGAATTCATATTCCCCCCTAGAAGGGTCATTAGCATAAAAGGAAGCATCCCTGCATTAGGTATTTGTCTGGACCACTTTCAGAATCTAAAATTTTCTTTCTGTAACACCACAACATACACACTTCCTACTTTAGCAATTATTCCAGATGAACAATTCCATGAGGCTCCCAGCCTTCTCTCCTCTGCCTTGGAAAAGAGTATTCTTGATTTTGCCAGTAGAAATTCAAGCAATGCTTTTCAAGATAAATTAGTAATGTTAATAGTTACAATTTCATCTGTAATTTGTTCTTCAACTTCAGTGATGTTTGGTTTTTAATACTAGGGAGCATGGCCATTTTAGGTAGATATTAGGTGTTGGTACAATCCCAGCCCAAGGCTTCCAACCAATCTTTCCAAAAAGGAAATTTAAGAATCATTACACTGTAACTAATAGAAAAAGGACTGAAATGCACAGAGGATGACTTACATCCCTCGTCTCCAACAGCTGGCCTGATCATTCTCCATTAGTAGCCATAATCCAGCCTCGTCAAGAAGCCTATCGCTGCAACCTCAGATTAGCCACTAGGCCTGGAAAGTAAGACAGGACTTTAGGGTTAGGCTTACCTTCTCTCCTACCCTGCTGAGGGTCAGAGCCCTTACACAGTAGCAAGGCTCTGGAAGTGTTGTTTGCTTACTGTGGCACAGTTCTCCCCAGCAGAGCTAGTCCACTTAATAAACCAACAATTTTAGAGCAAGAATTCAAAACACTGGCTTCACACTCCCCTGCCATATGTTAACTAATATTACTTGCAAATGCTAAATCCTGTTAAGGAATCAGATCACAACTGTGGAAACAAGCTTGGTATTTTATGTAGCTTATAATAGAGTCCTGCACATTAAATCATACCATCTGGCCTGACAGCACTGAGGCTTGCTTTATGCCAAGCACAGGGCTTCCAGCCCTCCAGCCACAGCCCCCTAGCGGAGATGCAGGGGGGAGTTTTGATGGTGTTCATCTGTCTTGGCTTTGCTTTTGCTCATCTGCCTTATGGGTTGCTCTCAACTCAGCAAAACTGCTTATAAATCAGGCTTGGCAAGAGTGGTGTCACTTCTCCCTCTCTGCTGTCAAGGGAGACCTTAGCAGTGAAGATCGAAGACCTGTGGGGACTTCCGAGTGCTTGCTGTCCACCTAGAGATAACCCCCACACCCAGCCCTGCAGAGCTGCTGTCTGCCTTGCCAAGCCTGCCTGAGGACAAGCAGTCTCAAGGAAGACCATTGTTGGGCAGGGACACTAGCTGCAATCTTTGGTACACCACTTCTCTTAGTGTCTCCCACTGCAAAGGAACAGGAAGAGCTGGTTTAATCTTTTTGCCACCTCCTTTAAGGTATGGAGCAGAAGTTTGCTTTTAACTACCACTCAAATAGCGTTTAGACACTACTGGCATATTTCAGGAAAATACCATTACACAGCCAGTCAGAAACTTACTGGGATTTGTCTACAGACTCTGTGCTAGTCATGCTTATGTTTTGTTTTTATTATCTATCAAAACTTTTACTGGAAGCTTTTGCCTTTAGGCTTTATAGCCAGTTGCCCAAATCCAAGAACTGCGGTGTGGTGCTGTGCCTAAACCCAAGCGTGGCCACAGGTATACACTAGTATCACTTAAGGCAAAACAATGTTTACGTCCCAGAGATTAACAGTCACCTTACAGCTCTCTGGAGACTATGGCAAAGATTTCATCACATTTGCAATTTCTGTTTTCTGAGATGTCAATATCTGCCCCCTCAAGAGATCCTTCTGCCATTTCAAGGTTTATATAGGCAGTGGCAAAATAATTGAGGAAACTGGTCTAGTTTTGGCACTAGAGACCATCTTAAAGACCAAATCTGAGACGCTCCACAGAATCCAAACAAAACCTACTAAGAATATCTAAACCCATGTATACATTGTCACTTAATCAGATCCAAAAATTGACTCCCAAGTGTAAAGTCACAAAGACAAGAGTTTAATATTGACCAAAAAAAAAAAAAAGCTTAAGTTAGTGGTATTTTTTTCCTTGAAATAACATACTGGTCATATGAAAGTCACTGAAGAGGTCTGCTTTTAGCTTGGAAGACTGTTACAGTTACAGCCAAATTCAAAAACTCTGAAGTCTAAACGTATGATGTTAACACAAGAACTGAAAATGTAAGACCTGGGATAAAGAACAAATTCAATTGTTAGGATTCTACCAGTTACATGAAGCCTTTTGACACCTTTCTATTAGCATGAAAAGTTCTTCAGTATCTTTCCCACCAACATTATTTCAAGATTCACAAGGCTCTTTCAAATACTAATGGGGTTAAATCGAAACCAAGAGCCATATGCTTGTAATGTCTTCTGTGAAGGTCTGAAGCCACCCTGTTTCAATTATTTGGTTATTCAGTGCAGAAAGTTACAAGATCACAGAAGGTATAACAGCTTTTAATACTCCATTAATATCATAGATTAAAAATTATTGCATAGTCTTATGCATTTCCTAAAAGAGTGTTCTCTGGAAATTAAACATTTTAATATAAAAGGAGCAACTCTTTAAAACATGAATTGCTTTCACTACCTCGATCTTCTATCCTTTTTGGATTTGTCAGTACATTTGTCCATTGTTTTCTCATTGTCTCCTCTGCACTTGGGGCAATACCATTTCCCCTTTGGTTTGTAGGTGAGTCCAACACAGGAAAAGTGGAACCATTCGATAGGACACTGTTCGTTATCACATCCTATCATTTCACCGTAAGACACTTGGTTGCACAAGCAGTAAGTAGGTTCATTAGGATCAATTGCAAACTCTACAGGAGAAACCTCTCTCTCTTGTTTGGCTTTCGAGCGTTTTTTCTTCTTGGAAGATTTCGATCGCTTTTCTTTCGGTGGCTGGTCATCGCAGTCATCGATCCCGTTTGCTATATGGCACAGATCACGGCTTTCGCTGGTTCGCTGGCGGCGAGGTCTGCGTGAAGATCTCTCTGGCTGGCAGGACTCCATCTTTGCCTTTTCTAGAGGCTTTTCATTCTCAGCCAGATCTTGAAAACACTGGGAGTGAGTTTCCATTTGCCGGGCTCTATTCTCTACCAGTTCTAGCATCTGAGTAACTATTTGGATTTTCTCATCTCCCAGTTCTTGGCTGTTGATTAACGCACGCTGGAGATGCTGCTGCAAGCGTTTCTTCTGAACGGGATCATTTTCTGACTTATATTTTTCATAGACATCATCTATTTCTTTTAATGCTTCTAGAAAATAAAAATAAGGAGTAATTACACAAGATGGAACATGCTCAAGAAAATACAGCCATGGATTTGTAGCTAATGAAAAACAGTACAAATTTTCATTACAGTATACCCTAGTGGACTAGACTGGGTATTTGATTCAAGCTGCATGTGGTCAGAAAAATCAGTATTTGAGATCATGATCTGCTGCAACAAAAGAGTCTCAAGTTCTAAGAAAAAGCATGCTTATTTTAGCCATTGGAAGAAGAAAGGATAACCCAAGAAAGGAGAACACAGCGGTTGGAATGCAAATAGTCCAGACCCTGTCTCCATCTGAAAAAGCAGGAATTTCTCTTGGGAAATTCCTTACCACAGTAGTTCCAAAATCCTGGCCTACAAATCACAAGCAATAGCTTACTGTATCACTGGAAGAATTGGAATTCATATAATCATTATAAATCACAACACATAACACTCCAGAATTAGGATATCCAGGTCCTCTGCCTTTCCCTTCTTATTCATCCAAAGGTTTACTATTACACTTTCAAGTAGACACAGTTATAAAAACTATAGCTACTAAAATTACACAACAGCAATTTTACAATCAGGACTTAAATCAACTTAAACCACTCAAAATTCTTTTCCTACTACCAAGACAAGTTACAGCAAGTTGCCTTTTAAATTGAGGCTAAACTTTTCAGAATAGGTGACCTACTGCTTGAGTGCACTACAGTATATTTTTAAGTAACTAGAAATAAGTAGCTTGCAGTGACTTCTAAGCTGCTCTTCTTGCAAATCATGCAAAATAACTGGATGAGTTGCTGTGAATCTTTCATAAGAGTTACTTCTTAGAAGCAAGTTTAATGAACCCAAATATGAGATTAACAATTATCCTATAAGCCAGTCTTAAGTCTGTACTCACTGTTCTACATTGCTGGATTTTTAAATAACAATTTCCATAACAAAAGTTGCCCTAGATCTATACATAAAAGACAGAGAAGCTGTCAAAGTGGAAGGAAAGAGAGTAGTAGAACTGACAGTGGAACTGGATGCACAGTGTTAGATACAGTACTGGTTCTTTCAGAAACAACTCAAGGATTTTATTTGAACATGCAAGGGAATTTATGAATGATACTAAACTATTGACTTCTGAAGTGAGAAAATATGCAGTACAATCTGTCTCTTCCTAAAGACCTGCATTTCACAAACTGGCTTTCAATTTTTAAAGATCTTGTCTGCATTGTACAGTTGTGAAATGATTCAAGCATGTGCAAAATGGAAGCCACAGATATTATCTCAACATTGTTCACAGTGATTTTTTTCCTGCTGACATCTTGAAACAGTAGCTTAAGCATGAACAGCTGCTTTTTACTATAAATTCTGAAACCTGTATGACAACAGGAGTCAACAGCATTTTGTTCTATTCTGGATTTTAGTGGAAGATAAAAATCACTACTCTGCCTGTCCAATAATTCACTTAACCTACTCTTTTCTCAATACTGTCATTCCAGCTACCATTAAAAACACAAGCTTTGTTTCCCTGCTCTTCAGTTGCATCACTTGCCTGGTCCCCTGACTAGGGGAAAATAACAAATTAAGCAAGAAAATCTTATACTCTGCTCCTGAAAAGTGTGGAGTAACATACTTTGTACACTGTTGAACTAGAAAGCCATAACCAGAGTACAATTTTCTGGAGCCACGTTATCTCCCACACAGACTTCTTTTATGAGGGGGAGGAAAAAAAAGTGTAGGTGTAGTTACACAGATTTCCTGTACTTGGAATGCCCTGCCCAGAAGAACCCACAAGCAGTAAGTGTTTGCTTTTTCACACTGTGACAGAGAATAACATTCACCCTACATTGATTATTCCCGGGAGGCAGCCTGTGAAGTTCTGCTGAACACTTTAAAGGGATCACCATCAGTTAACAGAAAAGAAATTTTGGACTGACAGAGATGTAACTTCAACGAACTCCTCGTTGGTCTGTAGGTTAGAGGAGGCATCCATACACCCAACAAAATAGCTCTGAAACTCCTGGTAAAAAAAACAACTAAGAAAACAAAACAAAACCCACAACAAATCCCAACACAAACCAGGGGTAAGTGCTCATTACAGATAACCTGATTAAGTTTAGTGGCGCTAATAAAAAATAAATGGATTTCAGTTTTCCAAGCATAGGAGTGACTTCGTCCCTCCTGCATGAACTACTGCTACCTTTTCAATTAAATAAGATTTTATAGCACTGCTTTTACATCTTCAGACTTGGGCCTGAAATATTTTCAACCAACTTTGAGGGGTTTGGGGTTTCTTTTGTTGGTTGGTTTTTGTTTGGTTGGTTTTTAACCAGCCGAAGGCTTTAGTAAAACTAGCAACAAACTTCTGTTTTGTCCCAGTATTGTATCAATGGCTGGGGGAATACATATAGGAGATACTGCCTAAATGAAAGACTGAATCTATTCGAGAAAGCTGTGGAGTGTCGGCTAGTCACTACCGATCAGGTAAGGAGCCTGTTAAGCAGTCCAGCCTTGACTAAGAATTCGAAGTGCTGCAGACAAGTCTATGCCCTTCGGACTTTAAAAACACAGAAAATTACAAAAGCCTGTTCTTATCTATCCTCCTGGATAATTAGAATGATAATTGAAAGAATCCATTTACAATAGCTGTCTTCCGAGGTGGCCCGTTCAACGTTTAAAAGGCCTTAACGGTCCACCCTCACCCACCCCGAAGAAAGCCCCCACGAGGAGGGGAGAAACGCCTCTAATTCCTAGTCCACGAGACCAAATCCCTGCTGCTATGTGCCCACGCTGCACCACTCAAGTAATAATGCTCTTCAGCAGCAGATTCGGATTCCATCTTATAATTAGGCGGTAAGGCAATAATTAGAAGT
The DNA here is from genome assembly GCA_013399015.1 of Galbula dea. NCBI lineage: Eukaryota > Metazoa > Chordata > Aves > Piciformes > Galbulidae > Galbula > Galbula dea. Next base: position 14,164 of record VWZX01002913.1, on the reverse strand, counting down.
AAAAAGATACCGCAGCTACGTTGCCCAAGAGTGCCAGATGGAGCAGACCTAACTGATTTAAGTTGCATTTGGGAAGAGGCTGTGTCTGTGGCTGAAGTTCAGGGTAACTCCCCGCTCTGTGGACTCTCTCAGTGACCCACGGCAACTCTTCTAACACGTTATGCAGCGCTCCCCGCGCGCTGACCCACAGCGCCCCGGGTCAGCGGCCGGCGAGACGGGCCGGAGAGCAGGGATTTACCGTGGGACGGGTGCAGGGCTCCGCCGAGACACGGCGCCCCCACGACGGCGGGGCACACCGAGCTGTAAAACCGGTTCCCGTTCCCCCAACTCCAGCAGCACCGCCGCCGATTCAATCGGCGGGACTGCCCCACGGGACGATGCGGAGCGCAAGCGGCTCCGCACAGCCCCGACCCGGGGCCTAGCGCAGGGCGGCGAAGAACCCCCAGCACCCACCACCTCCAGGGCGGAGTCGCCGATGCCGCGGGTCGCCCCTCCCCGGGAGGAACCGACCACCACCCCCCTCGGCAAATGCGAAGCACAGCTCCCCAGCACCGCCGCGGGCTCAGCCCGACGCAGGCCCGGCAGGAGGCCCACCCCGTCGCCCACCCACCTCCACCGGGCCCGCCCCGGCTCCGGCCTCTCCAAGCCGGGCGCATGTGCGGCGGCGAGCGGGCGGCCGTCCCTCTTCCTTCCCTCCCCCCCCCCCCGCCCCGTCCGGTGCCCTGTGGCGGAGGCCGCGTCCCGAGGTGGCGCCCACCTTGGCACTGCGTGTCCATCTCCCGCAGCAGCGAGGCGTTGCGCTGGATGTCCAGCGGCAGCGACTCCACGCACTCCAAGTAGTCCTGCACGTAGAGGGATAGCAACCGGGCCCGCTCCCCGCCCGGCACTGCCGGCCCCGCCACCAGCTGCGGCCCCGCCAGCATCATCCCCCCGCGCCAGCAGCACATCCGCCGCCACCCGCACCGGGCGCGGGGGCCCCGCTCCTGCCGCCGCCCCTCTGCCCGCCGGAGGCCGAGCTGCGTGGGCCACGCCTAGGCGCCGGGAGCGGGGGGGACAAGCGAAGGGTGAGCGCAGCGCCTCGCCTAACCGGGCCACCTCTCCGCAGGGTCCCGCGCCCCTTCCCGCCGCGAAGCCGCTGCCGAAGCAAAACCCACTCGGAGCCCCCGCCCCTGGCCACCAGGTTGCACGCATGCGCAAGGCCCTCCCCTTATAAGGCGCGGCTGGCAGCTCTGCGAGGGGTTCACATTCTCCCGCCTTCCCCTCTCGGCCGCTCCTACTGGCTCGGTGTCCGGCACGGGGCGGGAGCCAGCGTGGAGGCGGAGTCTCTCTTAAAGGTGTACGCCTCTTCTGTTTCCGTGCCATGGTCAGCGGTGGCCCTGCTGAAGGCCGTTGCCGCCGGGTTACTCACGCCCTGTAGCCCCACGGCGGCGCGCAGCGAGACGGCTGCGACCGAGCGGTTGGTCCTGCCTCGCGCCAGGTGCTCCGGCGGCGCCTGTCTGTGCGGGGGGGGGTGGTGCTCTCCCAACGTCCGGGCGCGTTTATCCCTCAGGCACTGACCGCGGCGGTGCCCTTGTCCGGCATCCTCGGGGCCGGCGTCACCCAGCTAGCTACCGGTGCCTCTGCCCCTTCGCCATACCGCCCGCCGCCTTTCCTGAGGGGCAACCCTTGCTGCGGGCCAGGGCCTGTTGCACCTGTGTGAGGTGGAGGCCGGCGAGGTGTGAGTAGTCCAGCTTTACTTCCAGCGTTTGGTTAGCTTCTGCCGCGGTTGTTATTAGGGCGGGGAGCGGCGCCGCGACCTGGCTCTGAGGACTGCGGGGGTGTCAGAGGAGAGAGCTATGAGGGTCTCTCAGGGGTGCCCCCTCTTGCTCTTGTCGGGTGTGTTTACCAGCGCTGATTAACGCCCTCCTTCGGTCAGTCCCCCGGTGTTTACTCGCTCTTCATAAAACGTTGTCTGTCCCTGGAGGCGCTGAGGGGTTTATCTCGAGGTTATGTTGTGGCTGGAATGGATAATTACTCTTGTTCCCTCTGTAGACCGTGATGCTTTTGCGCTGTGTTTTCAGTCATAACCTTGAACCTTCCCACATTTTCAGGAGATAATGCAAAAGATAATTGAACAAGCAGAGAAGTGCAGAAGTTTCACATTTCATGCTGGAGCCTTGCCCTTTGCACCATCCTCTCATTTTCTTGGAATATTTTGGCATACAAATCTTAATCTCTTGAAACACAGCCTTCCAAAGGCATTGTGTCTGTCAAGAGGGTAATGTGAGTAAATTTTATTGCAATAAACTGTACATGAACGTTACATTGTTTGCAGATGGTTTGCATATTTCTTTCCCAAACACTGCTGTGAATTCTATTTGCAACAATTTCTTTCTGAAGAGCAGTTTTCATCATGAGGTAAGGTTTGTACTGGTAGCATAGTGACAGGCTATGTGTAGGGAAGGTAAGTTTCTGTCTGGTACAGAAGAGTGTGCTCCATAGTCAAGCTTTTCTCATTTACATCAGTTGGTAGGGTGAGGCATCTAACTAATTTATATCCTCCCAACTGTTAGAAGCAGCAATTTAGACTGTTCTTGGCCATAATAAAAGCTGATTTAGCTTTAACACAGAGCAAAATTGTGCTAAGCTATTACTTGGGGAAACTGAGTGACATTTCATCTTGAGGAATCATTTCAGAGAATTTTAAATAAGGCATCAAAGAAGCTTAACCTTTTAAACTTCACTTTTCTCCCAACAAATCTCCCCATTTTGACAGAGTATCTTGTGTTTCACAAGGCTCTTGCAGAACTTGTGTAAAATGTTGGCCAAATATAGTAGGAAACTACTTGGGATACATGGGATGATCTAGAGTAGTTGTTAGGCAGCAGCACAGGTTGCACAGAGAGATTGTGGTCTCCATCCTTGGATATTTTTGGAGCCTAACTGGATGAGGCCTGGCACAATCTGACCTGGCTGTGAAGCTGGATCTGCTTTGATGGCCTCCAAAGGATCCCTTCCAGCCTACATTTTTTCTGTGCTTCTGTGAGTACCTGATCTTTGCCAGATAGCTGTGTGGCTAGTCCTACGACCAAATTAGCACATTTTGAGTTTCTCTGGCTACATCTGACCAGCCCACAGCTCAGCATCTCACACGATGGCAGTCTGCAAGTATTATTGTCTTAAGACCCAAGTTCATTAGAGTATTTAAAGGCATTGATAGCTTTCACCTCATGCAGCTGCTAAGCTGGTGTCCTACCTGGCAGTGGTTTTCATACATCTGCGTCGAAGACATTGACTAATTGTAGCTGTAGATGGCTTTGCCCGAGTCAGCAGTGTCTTAGCATGGTAATGAAAACAAAACAACAAACCCCAAAGTTGTAGGCAGTACTTTCAAAACATTCTTTATGACACTGATGTCACTCTGGCCAGAAAAACAGGAAGTCTGCAACTTAGTGTGTTCATGTACTTAAGAGGACACCTTCATCTTAAAATCTGTAACACCGGTAAAACTAGCTGCTTCTTTTTGGTGTCTTGTGACAGATTAGACTGGTGAAGCTAAGCCTCAGATCATGCTGAGCTATTTGTCTCATTTTTGCACACATAGAGTTAGGAAGTGAAAATAACCTAGTTACCTTTACTTCCATCAACAGTAAACTGCTGAGACTTTATTGCATGGTGTTCATTGCTGTCACTTCTGAGTTACTAAAGCCTCATCAATTTAATTCTTTCATATAATATTAATAGGTAAAACTGAGTTCTCTGGTTTGATCATGCCTCAAAATGTCTAGGAGCAAGCACTGGAGAATTCTGGTATATTAGACTCAAGTCTGCAGGTTGATAACCTCTACAACACAGCTATGTCTCCTCTTTTGATGACAGCTTGTGAGAAGCATCTGGAGATAAGAAGAGGCATGCTAGAGCCAAACCCTGCCATTTGTAGAGATGGTCAGGCAGAATGACCATACATTTCCACCAACCCTCTCCACTAAGTGGAGAATCATCAGCTTGAGATTGACATTCATGGTGATATCAGGGATGTGTTATTAGTGTGTATTGCATTAAACCTGTCCAAATGGTCATTTTTAAGAGTAAATAATGCTCAGAAGTCCTATATTCAATTTATTTAGATTGATTTATATGTCTCTGAACTGCTCCCATTTTTTCATGGAGAATAGATCCCAACAGGTTTGTTTCTTTATCATTTCCCAGTATAGTTTTAATTTCAAAGTCCCAATCACAATTGTTGCCTGAGCAACAGGCTAGCATGAATGCTGTTTTTCTGTGGTTCTGCTACTCAGCACAGGTCGTGTCAAAACAACATTCTTACTTCTTCCTCTTGTGAGGAACAAACATACACAATTGCACCTTTGTAATCAAGATTGTGAAATGAGGGCAGGCAGTGCACCTGCAGGAAGTTGCACTACTTGATGGTTTAAGGCATTCATAATACTCCTTCCTATATGAATGTTAATCTTCCTTTTCATTTGGGAAATAAAGGTGGGAGTCATCTAGTTCAATATGTCAAATGAGAGAGAATCTTAGTGTAAGTAGGTCTTGCCCTAAAAAAGTCTCCATTGGCTATAAGGGGAGCCCAGGTCTGTTGTAAGAGATGTCAGTGAAATGAATTCCATTACATCTGTGGAAGTGGGGTAATTGCATGGCTATAGTTACCATTTATGAATTACAGAGTTCCTGTGAAAACTTGAAGAGAGTTGACATACATCACTAAAACACCACACCAAACAGGAGGAAGCCTCATTATTTCCTTCCTGGTGTGGTTGGTTTTTCTTCCTCTTTGGAATCTGCTTAACCAGCCATAGTACAAATGATTAACCTCTAATGCAACTGAAAAGTGACTGCAAATAGCACCAGAGAGTAACTTAATAACTTCAAAATAACTGTAGCACCAAGTCACCTGCATTATCTGTTTCTTAGGGGTGCTGTTGCTATGCAGATTTTTCTGTGCCACCACTTACTCCAAGTTACCAAAAATTAGTATGACTCTGTACTTCTAACATGACTGCTGCATGTGTTTTTTACAGTAACTAACAGAATTTACAATTTCTTTATTATTTGGTTGTAACTGTGAGGAAAATTATTGGTTAAACAAGATGAATAAATCCCAAGCCTCTCAACCATCCACTTCCACAAAATAATAAACAGAAATGTGCCGTTTGCTCTAAAGTAAGGAAGGATTTTAGGTGGAAGGCTATTGTCAAAATATGGATAGCATCTGACAGAATAGAGTTTATTTCTTAGACTGCAGTTCAAATGTAAAATGCCAGAGGATTTAGGAAACTGAGAAACATTGGCTTTCTTACTAGGGACAAAGTATCTTTTGCCCAATGTGATTGATCTCTGACAGTGGCATTTAAAACAAGTCCTTTTGCAGTCCACTTGGGCCTAATAATTAATGTTACTTGACCATCAATGACAATTCAAACTTTAAAGGGCTGCAGGCTCAGATGGCAGAGCTGAACAATGCTTTTTTTATTTGCAGGAGTATTACTGGAGGAAGAAAATCTCTAACTGGTAACCACTGCAACTCAGTCTTCCATTGCCTTAGCAACAGGCAGTTATGCTCAGAAATCATTGTATGTCATTTTCAGAATTAGCTTCCAACATGTTTGAAACTGTTATCAAGCACCAACATGAAACCTGGTTTTCTGAATGCTCCTATGTGAGTGTTTCTTCAGTGCAGGTGGAACCTGTGCTGTCATGTACCAAAGGCCAGCAGTATGGCTGAACAATCAGTGCAGCTGCTGCTAACACTCCACTCTTGCCAGCTCTACCCTGACAAGGGTTCTAGCTCAGCCACATGCAATAACTGTCTTCCTGTAATCACAGGGATTCAGTGAAATTACACAGGTTTAAATTCATACAAGGAAGAGGAGCAGAATTAATCACAGCCTAAAAACTGATACTTCCTGACAGCAGAGTTAAAATGGGGGGAGGCTCCAGGGTAACAGGCATAAATGGCAATCTTTTCTTAAAAGCACATAACCTAGCTAATGGCAATACCTTTGTTGTGGCAGTGGCCACTAACAGAACCATCTAGAAGGCACTCAAATAGAAATGAATAGTTGTTAAATGGACAAAGAGTGTGACTTATTATAGACTAAGCAAAACATTGCAAAAATGCACATTTTAGCTAAAAGGAAAGCTTAAAAATACTCTAAAGAGCAGATATTGCTGTTATTTTCTCTGCAGTTTGCAACTGAAAAAGCTGGGGGGCAGATCTGCCTAGTGAGAGACACAGCATCAAAATTCTTTCAATGTGTGATTTCTTCCCTCAGTTTCTGCACCACTAGACCATGTCATGTCAGCTTATTGCCATCTGTAGTCAAAATGAGTTTGATTTTTGACATAATCTGTCCAGAGCAGCATTTACCATAAACTACAAGAGAGAATTTTGTCCGCACACAGAGGAAATACAGTCTACATTATTAAGGTGCTATGCTGCAATCTTTAGGGCCAAAGAAGAAAAACAAACCAACATCAGTCACTGCATAAACTTCAGCTTGTCTACACAAGCTTGTCTGTTGTCTTCAGCCTATACTGCAGGTGCTACCTGCACTACAGAGGGATGACAGCTCATAAAACATTAGCTTCATACAGCCTTAGATAGATCCTTTGTAGCAGATGAAACTAGGACACAGGGATTTCATTACAGTTTCTAAGCCAAAAAAAAACCCACCCAAAACCCAGAGAACTTCATAGAGCTGTGCCCCAGTTTAGTTGTTTCTTTTGGGATGGGTTCTTTGTTAGCATTTTAATTTGAAGTCTCTGTTTTCCCACATACACAAAGCTGATCACATGAAGAGTTACGGTAGAGAAGAAAGACACTCAAGTAGTACAAGTGGCTAAGTGGGGCAGTGGCTAAGACAGCAACCAAAACAACAGCTCAGCTCAGGTAGTTTGTCAGCCCCTTTTGTACCCTCTCAAAGCTCTTGTGTGAAGCAGTCAGAGCTGTTGTAGCTACTTCTGTGCAGAGCTACTCCATACTCCGAGATGCCTCCTGAGCTTGATGTTGGTTTGGAGTTCTCTGACAGAGCTCTTCTGCCACGTTTCATATCCAGTCATGACTATAGGGCAGCAGAGGGCTTAAGTCCATGGAGTTGAGCACATCGATGTCTTGTTTGCTTGACATACTAGAGGCAGGAACGGCGCTGCCTATGAAATCAGTTTGGTTTATCAGCATGGCTAGCATTTACGTGCATGCTTGCTGCAGGCAGCAGCATCTTGCATAGTATCAGGGAGCACAAGCATGAGCATCTGCCTGGTGTGGGCTGGTGGCACTCACTGGGAAAAGCTGCTAGCCTTCTCTGAGGAGGTCGTGGTAAGCAGGGGAAAACAGGGGTATGCCCTGTGCAGCACTGGGTGCGAGGGGCTGCTGTGCTGGAGAGGCGAGGTGTTTGTATTCTGTGTCGTGTCAGCTTTTGTGCTATCTCAGACTCTCCTGTGTTTGACGTTTAACTTCTGTGCGGTGCAAAGAAACGAACATGAGAAGATGCTTCCATCCGCCCTCTTGGTTTTTTTTCCAGGAGCAGGGAAGGAAGGAAAGCCTTTGGGGAAGGTATAGACGCTCGTCAAGGAAAAGCCTGCCTGACCGAGTCTGTACCTCAGGAGGCACTCCGAAGCGCAGCGGGCGTGAGGTGGTGCGACACAGCGTATCACGTGGGTGAAGCACGAACTGTTGCCGGGGTCAATAAAAGGGGATGGCCTGAGAGTGAGCCCCGTTCTGTTAGTGCGCCTGCGCACTACCTGCGTATCTATGGCCGTGACGAGAGCCCGCCCCGCAATCACCCGCTCAGCCCGGAGGCATCTTAGCGGCGTAAAGCGTGAGCTACGGTCGGGCGAGGGCGCGGGAGCGCCCGGCACTCTCTGCCGGTGGTCCGGGGACTTTCCCCTAGGCGGGCGCGAGGCCCATGAGAAACCAGTGTTCTCCGTGCGTGGCCTAGTGAGCAGGTCTTCAGAGCATCCCGGCATCCATGTTGCACTACCACCGCCTTATATGGGGCAGAGGCCAGGAGACCCTCTTAAGGCAGGGCGAATGCTGTTCTCTAGTCTCTTTCTCCCTTTGCTGGTCTCTGCAGGCGTTGCACAGACAAGAAAGCTGCTCGACCGCCCCGGGGTAGCGTCACGCTCCCGGAGGACCGCGATATCTGTCCACGGAGGGGATGGAGCCGCCCCAGGAATATATTAAGCAAAAGAGAGGCGCGGCTCCGCCCCCGATGCCTGGAGTCTCGCCCCCACGGCAGCACCGCCGGTGGGACGCTCTAGCGCCGCTTTGTGGCCAGCGCCCCGCACTACCGCCAAGACAACCCCCGCGAGCTGGAGAAACGAGCTTTTGGCGATAGGCCCCTAATGGACAGGCACCTTGTAACCTGCGAACAGCAACCGATTGGGCAGCTATCCGTAAGGAACCAACAGGATGTACCTGAGCTGTTCTAGCAGCCCTCAGAGGAAAGCGGAGTCATTTTTGATGACTGCAATTTCCTGACCTCCCACAGAAAAAAACAGAGCCAGTTTTTCTTTCAGTTGGTTGGTTTCATTTGTCCCCCTGCGACAACTCTGCACACCTACAGTGTTAGCCTGTATGTTCTAGCCAGGCCTCAGCAGCAAGGTCTCCAATGAAAGACCACATGCCAACTGCTGCACACCAGGACACCATCTGGAAGGGAGATCCAGAGGCTTTGGAACTGGCAGGATTAGACAAACGCTCACTACAGCCAGTTCTTTGAAATTCTTTCTTTCTCACTCTAGAGTTAATAAAATGTTAAATTCTCATTCAACCCTTAAGGCCTCCTATGTTAGAATCTGCTCCTTGAACTGCTTTCCATGCAGAATGTGAAACAAAAATAACACACTTCAACTTTCAGTTTCTATTAAGAGTAGCTATAGACTCATCCTTTAATGAATCACAACCAAACATCAAAGAGGAAGAACATTCAAAAACCTTTAAAAAGTAAGTTTAAACCAGGACTTAAAAAAAACAGGCATCTAGCACCTCAGCCTTTTAACAGAGTTACCCTAACACCCCCCTGATTTCAGTAGTTACTGTGAGCTTCACTTTGCAGACAGGGGACACAGGTCTTCACATTGCAACACATGCTGCAATTCTCAACCAGAGATCTGGAGATGCCCAAAAGTAGCCAGAAAAGCTGCCCAGTGGGCACAAGATGCAATTCCTGCCCCACAAAAATAGTCATTCTGCATCTCCCCCTCAACAGGGTGAGGATCTGAAAACAGCTCTCACACTTGCTGGCACAAATACCACAAGCCCCAAACACAGCACAAAACACACTCTGTGCTAGCAGCACACACCAATTCTTATGCTGTGTGAGATGCAATTTAATGCACTGCATTCCCTGTGTCAGGTGGTGCTCAAGAACCACTGAGGGTGAACTCCTGAGAAACCTAACTAGAGCAAAGGGTGACCGAGGGCACAGAAGCACAAAGGTCAGACAGAGGAAGTTCTCAACTGGCCACCAGGAAGCGCAAATGCCTAGCAGGCTTCATGTGCTACAGACTGGACAGCCACTGCTGTTCAAAAATCACATAGGGTACAGTATAACAACACCATTGTGGTTTAGTCCCAAAATCACAAAAGAACTTGAAGACTTTAAGTGGACATATATATTACCAAGATCCCAAGGAATTCCTATTCACTCCTGTAGTAATCAATGGATCTGTCAGTCAAGTGTAAGTGCAAGGTCACCACTAAATGATGCTAACTACTGTAATTGGACAAGATTAATTCAAAAAAAGCACTGAAGACATTATGTTTTTACAATTACATGTCATTATCCAATGTATCAAAACATGCAGTTTGTGCAGGTATTTCAGTAACATTGAAAATAAAAGGTAATCTCCCACTTTCTTTGCTTCAAACCATTCTGTACATTATGTAAAAACAGCAAAGGGAGGGGCTCAATTAGCATGAATACTTTACATTTGCTGTCTCTAGCAAACAGCAGAATCTTCATTTTGCTTATCTGGATGTTATAAAAGTAGAAATAGATATTCTACGGGTCCACTCTATCAGTTTTACAGTATTTCAGCTATACATCCAAAGAAAACTCATCCTTGTGGGATTACACCTCGAAGCCAAAGTAAAGCTTTTCTTAAGGTGTCACAACGTTATTGAAATGGCTGGAATATTTAGTAGCCAAAACTAAAGTACTCTAAAAGCATATCCCAGAGGTTTTATTGTTTTAGTAGCAGTCAAAATATGCTGGTTTAGTATTGAAATCACTGTTTATTTGAAAAAACTGTAAATGATATTTTACAATATAAATTAAATCTGCTTACAGAGTTTTGGTGGCTGAAGTAGCTGTGACTTGACTGCTAACTGGTAATTTGCCAATATGTTAAATGGAATCTATCCTGCTAGTATAAGGTTGAACGGGATCAGGGTGTCGTTTATATTGCAAGTGTTAGGAAAACATCCCATAAAAAATAGCTAACCTACTACTTTCTCTCCTAGGATGAGCAACAGTGAACATTATGAGCAACAAGCCTGAAACAGACAATTCAACTTTTTGACTGAAATTTTTAAACCACTTTCAATCATTCAAGTATTATGGTCCCTATATACATACTTCTATATGGCTAAAAAAGACATGGTAGACAATTGAGCACGCTGCCATCAAATTGTAGAATTACAAAATTGTCAGGTTTTAAAGAGCAAATTGTACCTTACTGGTTTCATTAAAAATAGAAGAATTAGGTAGACTATTTTGCAAATCAAATAGCACACTAGTGTGCTATATATTAAGGCATACCTTTAAATGCGCACTTGCCATCTCTAACAAGTTTTATACAATTGCTACCAAGTGAAAGGACTATCATTGTCTTGCAAAACTCAGAAAGAAATACAAAATACCTGGAAGCCTACGTTTTTAAAGTACAAAATTGACCTTCAGTCCTTGTGTCGAAATGCTATACAAGGTACAAACAGCCATCCTCCCCTATAAGATCTCACGAGGATTCCTTAAAGCTGGAGGTAAATTTGAAGGTTTTGATTCTTCATCCAGGAGTACCAAATCTTCAATTTCACTACCTTTGTATTTTCTTTTACATATCTTCACAATAACTTTCTTCTTGAGGAATAATTTCAAAGCTTCTCTTGAAGCAACTGCTTTGGCATTTTCCATACTTTTACCACAGCCAGTACCCAAGTAGACTGACTTGCACCTCAGTTCACAAACTATATTTTCCAGAGAGCCTTTATTCTGAGGCAAGTCTGCAAGTTCCTTAAGGGGAACAAAAGCAACATCTAATGTAGCTTTTACAGACTGAATTGATGAGTTTAGAAGTTCTGCGTGATTTACATTAGGACTGAAGCCTCCAACAGCCACTAGTTTCCAGGCTACAGCTTTGTATAGTCTGTTGAAAAAAGGTTGTCTTTCCTTTGCATCTTCGTTGGTCAATGGTTTGCGCAAAGCCTTAGCAGGGCTTTCAGCTGCCTGTGAGCCACTCTTGGAGGCAAGCTGTGGTGAACCTGCCTGGGCACCACCCTTGGAGGCCTGCAGGGAAGCACCTGCCTGAGCTCCACCTCGAGAGGCCAGTGATGAGGGACCTTGCTGAGCGCCGCTCCGAGCGGCCAGCAGTGAAGCAGCCACCTGAGCACTGCTCTTGGAATTCAGTAGTGAGGATCCCTGCTGAGCACCACTTCGTGCAGCTAGCAACGAGGCAGCCACCTCAGCACTGCTCTTGGAGGCCAAGAGCGAGGAGCTCGCCTTAGCAGTGCCCTTTGTGGTCAACAGCAGTGAGGTGCCCACCTGAGGGCCAGTCTTGGGAGTCAGAAGCAGGGAGCTGCCTGCTTGAGCACTGCTCTTAGACACTGATGCTGGGGCACTCACTTGGTTTATGGAAGACAGCAATGTAGCACTTGTTTGTGGGGTGCTCTTGGTGGCCAGTGGCACTGCTGCTGCCACTGCTGCAGCCTGCGGGGCGCTCTTGGTGGCCGGTGGCACCGCTGCCGCCTGCGGGGTGCTCTTGGTGGCCGGTGGCACCGCTGCTGGCTGCGGGGTGCTCTTGGTGGCCGGTGGCACCGCTGCTGGCTGCGGGGTGCTCTTGGTGGTCGGTGGCACCGCTGCTGCCTGCGGGGTGCTCTTGGTGGTCGGTGGCACCGCTGTTGCCACTGCCTGCGGGGGGCTCTTGGTGGTTGGTGGCACCGCCGCTGCCACTGCCTGTGGGGTGCTCTTGGTGGTCGGTGGCACTGCTGCTGCCTGCGGGGTGCTCTTGGTGGTTGGTAGCACCGCCGCTGCCACTGCCTGCGGGGTGCTCTTGGTGGTCGGTGGCACTGCTGCTGCCTGCAGGGTGCTCTTGGTGGTCGGTGGCACTGCTGCTGCCTGCGGGGTGCTCTTGGTGGTCGGTGGCACTGCTGCTGCCTGCGCAGTGCTCTTGACTGCTGATGGCACTGCACTTATTGTAGTTTTCTTTTCAGATGACAGCACGTTTTCACACTTGCCCTCCTTTGGTGGATTTGGGCAAGGCTTCTCTCCTGCCTCTTTTTCAGATGAAGATTGATTTTGCTCAGCAGTATTTTCAGCATTAGCAGGTTTTCCTTCTATTTTTATTTCTGATGGTGGGATCATTTCTTGACTTGAACTGCAAGTTGACTGGGAGCCTTCAGGATCTTTGCTAATATCTTTTTCCTGTTTTTTTGGCAATGTGCTCTCTGTTTCCTTCGGGGCTTCTGCCTTGGTTGTTTTCACATCCTTTCCACTATCCTTAGAATCTTTGCTTTTCTCAACAGCTCGCTTCTTGGGGGGTTCTTCTACCCCTTCTGCAAAACAAGTAAAGTATGTCATCCTCTTTAATTCCTGCACTGTGAAATATCCATCTAGAGACAATTATCTATTTCCTTAAAACTTCTAGCAATAATCTTCGTGAATTTAAAAGGTAAATATAAGGAATACACCTTGAATTTCAAGTATTTCAGACTATTTTGTTATTTTTTGACAAATAAAACTAAAAATACTCAGGCACAAGATTTCAGGTTTTTGTTTCAGGCCCATATGCAAGTCTGTATTTCTACTCCTGAAGTACAGACCAAAAATGACCAAATTACATTAAACAGACTGACCAAACAAAAAGTGTATTTTGTCTAGTAGTATAATTGAAACTTTTTTAAAATACCATTTTAAAATTTCTTTATGAAACTAAGGTCCTCATAAAGCACCAGCATCTTCCTAGCACTAAAGGCAAAGTAACAAGAATGCATCTAAGCTTAGGTACAACAGTCTACACTGCATTAAAAAATAATCAGCCAAAGCGCACCAGTTGTAGATATTCAAAACAAGAGCTCTACATTACCAACAGAATACCTATGCATTACATCTATTTTACAGGTACTATATGAGAAGATAATAGGACAGAAAGCAGAAATTATTAACAAGGAGTTTAAAAAGTAAATGATTTCAACTACTTTCTAAGCCCGAGAGAAACCGAGAACATTCAAAACCAAGCATTTTCTAGACTCCTATGTATTGTCACATCTATGATCTGCTAACCATTGCTACTTGATATGCCTCTTTTCTTCACCTTGGCAACCAGTTCATCTCTCGTGGTGCGGACAGGCGCGTCGGTCACTTGGATGCCTTCGGCCATTTCCAGCGCCTTCTCCATAACCTGCGGTGGGTACCTGGAGGGGCAACAAGGGAAGAGATGGGGTAGGGCGCTGTCAGGGGGCCGCCCCGCTCCGCCCCCGCGGGGCCCGCCGCCCCGCCACTCACCGGCAGCCCAGGAAGACATGGTTGGCCCACACCATAGAGAGGGACACCAAGCGCTGGAGCTGGGCGCTGCCCGCCGCTGGCGGCTCCCCCACGTTGCGCAGCAGGAACTCCCGGCGATGCCGCCAGTGGTGCTCGGGCTCACAGATTCCGCGCAGCGACTCCGCCCAAGCCACTTCTTCCGCCGTCCGCCCTAGGGGCTCGGCC
>VWZX01002911.1:0-11045 GCA_013399015.1 Galbula dea | reverse complement strand
ACAGGCAGACCGCACGCAGCTCGGCCGAAAGTCCCAGGAGGCTGGAAGAGCTTCCTCGTGGTCCCAATCAACAAAAGTCCCCTGGAGGAACCCAGCATTCCCCCCTCCCCGCCCCCCGGAGGGGGGTTTGCAGTGTCCTCAACTCNCCCCCGGAGGGGGGTTTGCAGTGTCCTCAACTCAGGAATTTCAGGTTTCTTAAAGGGACAGTTCAGGCAAGGGGTGTGTGTGTGGGGGGTTAACTAATAACAGTATTATGTATGTGGTGGTGGAATATCTTTTAGAAAATACAGTTACTGAACAGAATTAATTCTGTTCTAATCCAAACCATAACAACATATTTTATCTAATCTTATTTCTAGGAATCCTTTGTAGTACTAGAATAGAGCTTGAAAAATTAAGATGACTAACATCTGAAAAAAAGTAATATCCAAGCAAAATAATGGGACATTGGCTGCATGTTCTAAATCAATACCACCCCTTGCTTCTCAGTTGCTTTGCTGTGATTTCTGTTGTGGCTACAGATTGGATTTCACATCTGTGGTCAGCTTTATGTATACAGGTCTCTGATAAAACCTTGTTAGAAAACCCGAGCCATGACCTCTCTGAACAGGGAGAAAAACATGATATACATGGGCTCCTCAGCACAAAAAAGATGTGGACCTGTTGGAGCGAGTCCAGAGGAGGGCCACAAAAATGATCAAAGGACTGGAGGACCTCCCCTATGAGGAACGGCTGAAACAGTTGGGGTTGTTCAGCCTGGAAAAGAGAAGACTTCGAGGGGATCTCATAGCTGCTTTCCAGTACCTAAAGGGGGACTATAGGATAGAAGGGAAAAGACTCTTTAGGTTCTCAAAGTGTGATAAGACAAGGGGAAATGGTTACAAGCTAAAGGAGGGGAAATTTAGATTAGAGATTAGGAGGAATTTCTTTACCAGGAGGGTGGTTAGGCACTGGAACAGGTTGCGCAGAGAGGTTGTGGATGCCCCATCCCTGGCAGTGTTTAAGGCCAGGCTGGATGTGGCCCTGGGCGACCTGGTCTAGTAATTGGCATCAATGCCCATGGCGGGGGGGTTGGAACTAGATGATCTTTAAGGTCCCTTCCAATCTGGCCATTCTATGATTCTATGATTCTATGATAGAGAATAATTTAGTGATTCAGATATTCTTGTAGAATATCATAATGCAGTGCTATAGGACAATATAGCAGAGTTCAACAGTAGATCTCATGGGATGGGTAGCTGATTTTTATTTTAAACAGTTTCATGCACCTGTATGCTCTTGGATGTGTTTGTCCCAGCCATCTGTCCAGCATTTAGGCACCAATATATTTGTATCTAAGTGTTTCATCCATACAAATTCCTTGGGATAACACAGAGTACAGGGTACTTCGCCTAATGATTTGTCATCATGTTCCCTGTGTTGTTCTTAGGTAAGCAACAGTGTACTGGGTTTGGAATGTACCTTCTGTGAACCTGAATAGATGGCACATAATTCACTGTGAAATATGAACCATTTTGTTTGTTGGTTTTTGCTTTCTTGAAGAGAAAAGCCTGAGCAAACTGGACATATATAAGTTCATGGGTGCTGATGGGTTACCACCATGACTCTGGAGGCTGCAAAGGGGTCAGAGCCAGCCTCTTTCCAGTGGTGCCCAGTGGCAGGACAAGAGGCAATGGGCACAAACTGAAACACAGGAGGTTCCCTCTGAATATCAGGAAACACTTTTTCACTGTGAAGTTGGCTGAGTGCTAGCACTCAGTGGAAGCTGTGGTGTCTCCATCCTTGGAGGTACTCAGAAGCTGTTCTGGTAACTAGCTATAGGGACTGTGCTTGAGCAGAGGGTTTTGTAGAAGATGACCTCCAAATGTCCCTTCCAAACTCAACCATTCTGTGACTCAGTGACCAAATTTATGGAAACAAGCAGCTATCAACATCTTTCATTGCTTTCTGCTGATTTTTCTCAGAATTAATTGATATTGATTCTTTAACTATACCATAATCAAAAGTTACATTCCTTTCTTGATAATAAATAGATAGATTTTTTTTTCAAAAGTGTTAATCTGGAAAAATGTCTGTAGTTATGGCTTCACATTTCTGGAGAGTTTTCCCTCTCCGTGTGATGGATGAGAGTTAGTGCTGCTACTTCCTCCTCCCCTATCCATCCTATTTACCAGAGATGGGTACTTTTAAAGAAGATGGCTATCAATTTCAGTGTTTTAGACTGTATGACTGTGCCCTCTCACCTGTGGAAAACTATAAATATAAACATATTTCCTAGAAGATGAGCAGAGATGTGATTTTTCAGCTAATTGGAAAAAGCAGAAATAAGGACTGCCAACCAGATTTCAGTTTTACAATATGTTGATGATCATTGTGTCAAATAAAATCATGAACATTAGCTTTGAGCTGGCAATAGTTCAAGCTGGTTTCAGTCAGGCTTGTATTTAGATTTATGCTTCCTATTCAGCAATAACAACAGCTAGATGTAAATGAACATTTTTAAAGGTAAGATTTGTCCCTTCTGCAGAAAGAACAGTATTGAAGACTCCTGATGTTTCAAAATCTTATTGTGCTGCCACATATAAGACAATGGAGTGTTTAACACATCTGGTTGTACAAGGGCATTTTAAATGTATCTTTTGGTTAAATAACAGGAAATATAGAGGTTTATTTTGTTTGAGGACCTTGTGGTATACTTCATGGGTGTTCTTGCATAAGCTGAAGTAAAGCCGAAAAATCAGTTAAACTGATGAAGGCATCTAAAAATAACTACATAATTCAAATCTGGAAAGTGATTTGAGAAGAGGTATTCATGTTAAGGAAAAGAAATGCATGTCTCTAGACCTTGAATAAATTATGTAAAATATATATAGGATACATGCCTGACAATGAATACAAAATGTTAAGTCACAAAACAGATCAAGTGGCTTTTTGGTGTAAACACCTGATGTACTTTGAAGTTTATTAGGAAGGAACAACCATGCACTATTTAAGAGTCAGATCACAGAATAGCAGAATCACAGAATACCCTGATTTGGAAGGCACCCACAGGGATCTTTGAGTCCAACTCCTATTCAGGCACAGGACAACTCCAAAGTCTAAGAGCATTGTCCAAGTGCCAGAATTGCATGTGAGCGCACAAAATTTCAGGTATATCCACTTTTGTCAAGGCTTTTTGTAGCCAAATGGTAAGACCTCCTCACCCCCAGACTTACTTTTATTGTGTATTTATTCCTGTCTCTACTCTGTGAAATTGTCCAGAATTGTTATTGGAAGGGTTATGGTTATCTTTGAAATTTTTCCAAAAAAAGAATTGAGGTAGAACTATCACAGAACATCTTGTTGTCTTTGAGGTCAGTTAAAAGTTAGCTATTCTTGTTGGTGGAGTTAGGATTTCTCTTGTAAGGCATTTGCATCAAACACATACTGAGTTCTGTTGAACTGAGTGTGAGTTGAAGATTGTCTAATTCACTGTATTTGGGATCTAGAATTTCTTAATTTATTATTTTAATAAATAAATTAACAGTTTTCATCAGTGTCTCCTATAGTGGGAAACTTATTCTATATTTCAGTTTTCTGTAGGAGTCTGAAACCTCATGAAGAGCAAAGAATAACTATGTAAGGTATGCAGTGGTTCTTTACAACTACTACTACTCTATTAGTTTATATAGATATAAGAAATAGTAAGCAGTCTGCTGCCTCTTCTTCTTACTCAGATGCTAAACAGTTTTGATTACCAGCTGCTTCTGAGCTAAATATATTATGGAGCTGGACCCTGACCATCCTCTTAATTTCTTTTGAACAGTTTTATGCTTCTTAAAGTACACTGACATACTGGAATAGTTGGTTTAAAATATTTTGAGTCAATCTGATCTGCCAACATCTTTGTGTAATGCGGGTACTACTTCAGACCCATGTTTTGAGGGGAAAAAAACATCATGTATGTGTTTATCTAAGAACTTATTTACTGTTGCTCTCACTTAATGTAAGATAATGCATGGTACAGTAAGAACTGTAAGTGCTGCCAGAGAAGTTTTCCAGTCTGTAAACTGAGGTTTCTTTCTCTTGCATGGTAGCAAATCATTGTTCTTCTAGGCTACTGAGTTCAGCCTTTAGAGGCTGCAGATTTAAATGAAAACTATGCTATCAGTTTTATAGTATCCTTTGTGAGCCCTAATTGATTTCATGTAATGCCATCAGTGCTTTTCACAATCTTATTAAATTTAGCTCTTTCTACAGAAATTAAGGGTAAGAAAACAAGTGCCTTTTAAATAGAATTATTTTTGTAATCAATTTTAATTACATTTCACTGTTTTAGAAAGCAAAGATTTTATCCTGATGTATCTGAGTAATTAATATGCTGTTTATTAGCTGGTACTGTTGACTGCCTTGCTAATCTCAAAAGAATTGCATGTTTTGGAATGCAAGGGAAAACTTAATTCTACATATTATAGACCATGAAGTGTGAAGAAGACTTAAACAGAACAAAAATCTTTTTACTTTTTTTTGGTAGAACTAAGAGACCTTTTGTCTGTTGGTTTTTAGTTTTCATGTTAGGGTTTCTTCTTTTTCTGACTTCTCTCCTTAATGGGAATACAAGAATTATTAAATGTTATCTTCTCATGTTTTGATGAGCATTACTTGAATGATACAACAGTCAACTAGGACTGAGTCAACTCACATGAGTGGAGGTGGGCATGGGAGGGTTGTTTGTTGAGTTTTGGAATTTTTTTGTTTGGGATTTTTCTGTTTGCTTGTTTTGCTTTTTAAGATGCTTCTATTAAGGTTTGACTAAAAGCTATTTAAAAAATCCTCTTCAGTGAATCCATCAGAACATCATCTACAAGTTATTTTTAATGATGCTTCAGATGTCTGTGGTTGCTGGATGTTTTTCAGATTCTCTTTAACCCAGTAATACTTAAGATTTACTCTCTGGAAAGTGATATATTTTTATGAAAGGTATCAGGAGATTGGAAATCACAAGTAAACATAAAATGTTTTCAGTAACATAAAAGAAAACCTTTAATGAACTTTAATTATAGAAGAACTATATTAATCCATCTAGTTTCATAAAAGATTTTTCTGTAGTTCACAATGTTAAGTGACAAACATAGGGAAAATGTACACTTTTATTACGAGGTTTTTTTATATTCTAGGAATATTTATTTCTAGACTTATATTCTGTATTCTTGCTAAGGTAAGAAGGGAAAAGGAGACAAAAGCAAAGAGGGCAAGAAAAGCCAGTTAGGAAAAATTCTGTCTCTCCCTTTGCTTGCCATCCCATTAAAAGGCATTTTGGGAATGTGGGATCCCATAAGTAAACTGAGTATAAGAAGAGACAGAAATTATTTTTAAAAACATATACAAGGAATTTTCCTTTGTGGTGACAGATTCTCTGTGCCGATGTTGGCAGGTGCTTATTTAAAAAGAGGTGATTTTAAGATTATTTATGCATGTAATTTTGTGCCCCTGGGTGTGATGTTTGCTCTGCTTTTAGCAACCTTTCTCTGTCTGAAAAACAATGGTGTAGAAGAAATGAGGGATTAATATCCAAGGTTGATATGAAACTTCCTAGATAAACACAATTTTTTCCTTTTTTTCATCTTTTTCTCATTTTTCTAAATTTCTTTAGTGTCTTTAGTAGCAGAGAGCAGTTCAAAGGAAAAAGCTGATCCTTTTGATGATTTTTGTTATTTTCATAGAGGGTTGAGAATGGCTACGACAGATATAAGACTAAAGACAAGCCAGTCAATGAGCAATAGCAAAGAAATTTTCTCTCTCTTGCAGCATCAATTTTCCTAAGTATATAAACACCAGAAACATTTTTAATACAATCTATTTTCTGATTTTGCAGAGTTTTACAGTAGAAAAAGTGATCAGGGAAAAACAATTGTATTTTACTTAGCAGAGTGAATAACTGTTTTTTTAATTATCTTCTTCATTCTGTCAACAGATTTTTAAGAAAAGACAAATTATATGGGCTTATTACTGTGATCAGGAGAAGCTTAGTATGTTCTAGTCTTAGTATCTGTGTTCCTGTGTTTGTTTTTTGGAAGCTGTTGCACTAAGTCTCTCTGGATGCACAGTTACACCTGGGATTTGCCATCATTTCACTGGTTATTCATACACATTCAATATGGATAGTGCAATCAAAGCAGAGATTCCTTTTAACTTATCTGAAAATACCAAGAGTTAACTTTCATCCAGTACACCATATTGCGGAGAAAAAAATGTAAGGCTGAGAGAAGTACTGCACATATAGAAATAAATATGTCACTGGTGGGAATCCTGTTCATGTGACTGAATGACCAGGGCAGCTCCTGTATATTCCCACTGGGGTCCAAAAAAGTCTTTTTTTCTTTTTTATTCAAAGATCTTTCCACCACTGAAATTAAATCTTTCTTACTTTCTGTTCCTCACATCAGCTGTCTTCAGGGAGATATTAGCAGTGATAAAGATCAGGCAAAGAGTTCTTAAAAGTTCTTGCTGCCATTTTAGAGGTAGCTTTTTCATCAGGTTTGTCTCTTAGTCCTTACAGGAAGGAACAAAAGCGCACAATGACTGATAAAAACCTGAAAACCTCTCTTTCAAGTACAAAATTCTGCACCAGCACACTAAAGCTTTCCTGGTTCCTTACTCAGAATAATGGGAGAATAAGGGCCTGTGGTTAAATGTCAACTACATCTGAATGCTGATCTCTGGAGTGGATGAGATGCTGATACTGCGTTTAGTTGCACTGTGAGGCTTTCTAACAATTTCCAACATAGGAGTCATTTCAGAGGAAAAGTTGCACATAGATGAGCAATATCCATTGCTCTAGGATCAACTTGATAAGGACTTCATTCCAATAAGCCAGACAAAATAGTGATAGTAGGACATATCTTTATCTATATCTATGTATTCAAATCACTCAAATACAGATCCACATACACATACTAATGCTCTTCAAGAGAGAAAAGCTAGTAACCTCCATCAGGATGGTCAAACTAAAAGGAACGTTCCAGCAATGGTTATTGGAAAAATACTGTGTCCCTGAGTTCAGATGTCAAGCTAGTTAGAATCCAGAAAACCACATGAAAGTAGTACTTAAAATGCTGTCTCAACATAGTTTTGTATGCTTAATGCATATCAGCCATTGAAGAGTTAATAGCAGATTAATCACTTACAAGCAGGTATTAATAACTTGCACTATAGAATATTGTCCCTAGGCTCTGGAAGAAAGTTCCTTTAAGCAGTATTCCCAAAGTAAATTGGTATGATTTATTTTGAATTTACAAGTCAATATTCTATCAATAATAGCTATTTTAAGAATTTAATTTCCTTTGCATATTTGTGACATCTTATCATGTTTCCACTTTATCTGAGGATAAATTATTGTCTTTTTGATAGGTTCTTTATCAGTCCAAGTTAAATCAGCTGAAGAAGTTACCAGTTAGAGCATGTTAAAAAAATGTTTTGCAATTTTTCCTTTATCCCACCAGCAGAAAGGATATGATCTTCATGAAAAAGAGCAAACTGCTTCTAGCATTAGCAGGAAGATGCAATGTGATTCAAATTGTCTGTGATAGTTGGCTGCAGAAAAGGGGAAACACATAACTTTTTTTTTAATTGTATGGAATCATAATGTCAGAAATGAGAAAATACACTTATATAGAAATAACCACATGAACTACAGAAGTAAAATCATTTATTAATACTTTGTCAGCCAGAAGTTCAGGGTATTTTATTTTGTGTCTCAGTGTGATAACATCAGATCACCACAATTTGCAGATGGAAGTGTGATTTAGTGATCTGTTGAACACTGAACAATGCAGAATTTCTTATAGCCCTAAAAGAAATATCTATGTGACAGAAATTTGTTAGTTTGTCCATTATGAATATTTTTTGTGCTAACTCTTCAATATATTTCCTTATGTATTCTGTACTAATATGGTGTAGTGTACATTGGCATGGTGTTCTGCATTTACTGCTTCCTGTTATCTGAGCATCTCAAAGCTGTATTTAAACACTGACCCGTGTAACTTATCTCATAATATGAGTATTACAATTTCAAATAGACAGATATTCAGAAGATGTAAATGATTGTTTGTAAATTCACATAGAGAATACTACAGCTGAAGAAAAATCTCTTATTCATTTCATCAAGCCTCTTCAAACACTATATTCCCTGTGTTGTATGGGATTGGGGATTGTTTAATGAAGATTTCTTTCAATATGTTTAATGACCACCATTCCCATACGTCAGTACTTCTTGTTAGATTCTGTAATAACATGGTCAGTTGGATACCTTTTGTAGACTCTGACTTTTAGTTAACAATACAGTACCTTGCTTATGAACTTAAAAATCCAACAGATTTCAGATATCCTAATTTTCCCCCTCTTATGATTCGTTTTTTCACAAAATGGTTGGGAAAAACAAATAAGATGTTAAAGGATTAAAAATATGGTAGAAATATGGTACCTACTGTTATATTTGACTGTTAGGGAGGATTGTTTTTGTTTGTTTTGTTTTGTTTTGTTTTCTGAAATGGTTGACCTCACCTGTACTCTGAATTTTTCTGTTCTTACTATCCTCTATTGCAATTTACTTATACTTGTTGCAAGGCATGTTAAGTCGATGCTACTGGGCAAAACATTTGTTAATTTTTTGTTTCTTTTCTTACTTCAAATAGTATATAAGTTTTTAGGATGTTATCATTGCTTGTCAAAGAGAACAACCTCTTCGTGACAGCAAACGGGATTTGAAAAACAGATTAGCACTTAGAAATTTCATAACCTTCTCTAGTAGAGTTATGATAAATTACAACTTGAGAAATTACATATGCTAAAATTGAATATCTTAGTCTGTTTAAATAACTATAGAACTAGACAGGAAATTTATCTAGAAATATCCAGAACACTGCTGATTCACACACTAAACATAGGCGTGCATCAAATTGCACTCGTTCCACTTGAAGTAACACAAATCAGTAAAAGACTTTACTGCTTATTTTCTGAGCTTAAAAAATTATCGGTTATCGTGATGATGTTAAGTAGATATATATGTAATACAACAGCTAAGAAGCCTTTACAGACTCATGTTAATGAACAGTATGCCATACTTACCTGCTCATATTCCTAAATCCATATTTCACTTAAGTTCAGTAAAAAAACAACAGCAAGCACATGTGACACCTACGTTGCACATGAATGCTGATAGAACACAGATAAACTTTAATGATTTTTCAGCAGCAAAACTTCTGGAGCTTTTAATCTTCTTTTGCAATCTATGATTTATATCTTCCACATGGATAAGATAGCCTTTGTATTTAAGAATTGTATTTTATTATGTAACTGATAAAGATCTTTCTTGTAATTTACCACAATCATATTAAAAAAAATACAAAAAAACCCCTCAAAAATAAAGCCACAAATTTAAGTGTTATTAGGGTTTAAGATGTTGAACACAATATCCAAATATTTTAAGTCATAAAAACTAATACTTAAATTCGTTATACCATTCAGTGGCCAGAAACTATTTCATGATTTCTGAAAAGAAACAACTTCTCCCACCATAATATTAATGACAATTAAGAAAGAGACCTTTAATTGAAATAAATCAGGGAATTACTTTCTTGTTGTTGCTGTTTTAATTGTGCATGTTTCAGGCGCACTACTTTCAAAGAAGTACTTTTGCTTAATTTTTTACCAGATGAATTCAAGTTACAACTTCTGAGGAGAAAAGATAAAAAAAGGAACCCTACTTGTCAAACATACATTAGCTACAGAACTTGCCTGTATTTGCAAACTTACCTTAATTGGTGCATGAAATGTACATAATGGATCTTTTTCATATTTTGATTTAACAATTACGATTTATTCCTAAGAGTGCTGCATTTGACTATTTGTTCTTGTGCAGGGTTTGTGAGCGTGAAACTGCACTGGAATCAGCCCTAAGAATGTTGCAGCAGTTCTATCTGGATCTCGAAAAGTTCCTTGCTTGGCTAACAGAAGCTGAAACAACTGCCAATGTCCTGGAGGATGCTACACACAAAGAAAAGATACTAGAAGATGCCAAAAAGGTGTGGGAGCTCATGAAACAGTGGCAGGTAAGCCAAGTGCTTCAGTTTAGAGACATGAGGTATCGGAAGTGGTGGATTTTTTTCCAGTTCGCAGGTACTCAACAAAACTGAAATTCTCTTTTAAAAAGAGAACTGGTTCTACCACTAACCTTAAAATGGTTTTAGGGGAATTGTTGCAGGATCTAATGTGAGTGACATCATGAGTCTCTATGACACCTTTCAGCATACTACACATTTGAAAAAGCATCTTGAAGAACAGCTTTTACATGTACAGAAAAGAAACTTTGCTAAAATGGGTGTTTAGATTTTCTTATTGTTTTGTCACATAAAAATGAATTACTCAGCCAAGCTACTGTCTTGAATTGAGCAACTGACAGACATGGGAATTTCTTAAGCATTTCTGATATTTATAGAAGTCATATAAATTGCATCAGGTTTATTCTCTGTAGCTTAACTGAATTATTTTTCTTCCATTACTTTTAAATACATGAAACATGCTAATTTAATTTTTGGCTGATTAATGTCAATATGCTCTGTTGTGATAATAAAAAGAGATAATTTTTATAGTTAATGACTGGATAATTTTCAGAAAGTTGTTTTCCTCTGGAAAGAAGAAAGCTTTAAGAAGAGACAGAAAGTTGTCTTTGGTGTACAAGAGAATCCTGAGGGAAAAAATTAGTTGAGATGGTGCTGTTGAATTATGTTGTTATACTTCCATTGTCCTTTCTTCACTCCAGTTATTGAGAGTTGTACACATATGTTTGTGTGAAGTATTTTGTTTCTTAAATATGAGGTTGGTTGGCTGGTTAAAGCAGGGCGCTTTCTTCCAATGTTCCTTGACGGTGCATGACTTTCATGTTGACAGAAAGATCAAAACCAAGTTCCAGGCACTGAAGGCTCTGTGCCTTTATTTATTGATGAAAAACATACTGTGGAAATCTTTAATTATAAATCATAGAATCATAGAATGGCTCAGGTTGGAAG
>VWZX01002907.1:485-22441 GCA_013399015.1 Galbula dea | reverse complement strand
CCTTTCCAACTGTAATGATTCTGTGATTCTGTGAACCAGTCCCAGTGGGACTGGGCACACAGCACTTGATCTGGTCCAGGCCTGCCTGCAGTGTTGACTAGATACCAAGGGTGGGGTGGCTGTGTGTGTGGGATCTGTGAGCCTTACACTAAAGTGGCTTTTCCTCCTTGTAGGTGCCTGAGAGTTTGAATGCTGAGCCTATGCTGGGACTGTCACAGTGTCCTCTCTGCCAGTTGGAGTGTGGAAGCAGAGAGCAGCTCATTGCCCACATATACCAGGTAGAAGATGGTTCCAAACTGTGGGAAATCTCTAGCCTTAAGCCGCAAATCCAGAAACAACCCAAAGCACAGGGTGGCTTTGTTCTGTTTTTTGCTGTCACAGGACTGAGCTTTTAGCTACAATGTGGCAGAAGTTTACAGCTGTGTCCAGAGAGTGTCCTGGGGAAAGAATTAGCAAGGCATGGGTTTGCAGATCTGGAAAACACAATTCTATCCCAAGGCAGTCTCTACAAGCAGTTGCAGGCTGAGTCCAGGCAGTTCTTTGAGATATATATGGAAGTAATTTTTACTCCTTGTCACTCAGGGTTGGGGTTTTTTGTACCTTTATGACAACTCCTAGCCATGAAATCAGCTGTCCTTTAGTGGTAAAGTGTTCCCATTCCAAGAGGCTGAACTGGATGGTTTGTCTTACCTGTTTGTCTTAGCTTGCCTCGGACTGGGCATGGGGAACTGGGCAGTTTGTAACTAACAATAGTGGTTGTTTTGCAGCACACAGCAGCTGTGGTGAGTGCCAAGAGCTACATGTGTCCCGTATGCGGCAGAGCCCTCAGCTCACCAGGATCTCTTGGGCGACATCTCCTAATCCACTCGGAAGACCAGCTGTCAAACTGCGCAGTGTGTGGAGCACGCTTCACCAGCCATGCCACGTTCAGCAGGTTAGAGTCACCCTGGCTGGTGACTGAGGTGGGATTACCCGCATTAAAGATTAGGTGGATTGCCTTAAATGACCAACAGTTCACGGCTCTGGACGCTGTAGGAGAGCTGTGAACACCCCCTGCTTGTAGCTCTGCATCACTTGCTAAGACCGCTGTGGGCTGTGCTGCTGAAGGGGCATTCCTTAGCTCTCTGAGGAACTAGCTGTGCAGAAAGCACTGGGGTCTCCAGTCACTGGAGAACAGTCAACTGCTTCCTTTGCCCAGCAGTTCGTCAGAGCACGTCTGTACTGCTCAGACAGGTTCCTAATTTCCAGAGCAGGACCACAGGCAGAAACTGTGTCCTACCTGGTGGAAGATTATCCACTGGTCAGTGGAATAGGGCTGTAAGGAGAAATCCAGAGATGAAGGGGAGGAGCAGCTTGCTGGCTAATTCCTGTTTCTGTTCTCCTCCAACCCAGATATGGCTCTGGGCTACCATTATACCTCCGGGTATAATGATGTTTCATTTTAGATATTCAGACATGTCTGTGGGCAGGAATGGTTCAGCAGAGGCCTCCGTCATGGACTCTAGTAAGAGCACTGTTCATTGCAGCCCCCTGGGCAGTCTGGGATGGGGACTTTTCTCCACCAAGAGCACCAAGCCTCTGACTCTGCTCTTTCTGCTTTCCAGTGAGAAGTTGCCAGAAGTGCTCAGTGCAGATCGCCTGGCGGCACCACAGAGCGAAGGCCCCTCCAGTGTTGAGGGGAAAGACGTTGCCTTTCACACTCCTGTGTACCCTGCAGCCATCCTCCTGGTGTGCAACAACTGTGCTGCTTACCGCAAGCTGCTGGAGGCACAGACGCCTGCCGTGCGGAAGTGGGCCCTTCGCCGGCAGAACGAGCCCTTGGAAGTGCGGCTGCAGCGGCTGGAGCGGGAGCGCACGGCCAAGAAGAGCCGGCGGGACAATGAGACCCCTGAGGAACGGGAAGTGAGGCGCATGCGGGATCGAGAAGCGAAGCGCCTGCAGCGCATGCAGGAGACAGACGAGCAGCGGGCTCGGCGGCTGCAGAGAGACCGGGAAGCCATGCGACTGAAACGCGCGAACGAGACGCCAGAGAAACGGCAGGCCCGGCTCATCCGGGAGCGTGAGGCCAAGAGGCTCAAGCGGCGCCTGGAGAAAATGGACATGATGCTCCGGGCACAGTTTGGCCAGGACCCTTCTGCCATGGCCGCTTTGGCAGCTGAAATGAACTTTTTCCAGCTGCCAGTGAGCAATGTGGAGCTGGAGAGCCAGCTGCTGGGCAAAATGACTTTTGAGGAGCAGAGCAACAGCACGCTGCATTAAGCTGCAGCCAAGGACTGTGCCACCTCTGCTGCGCCTGCCACGGGTGCACTGGCAGGCTTCTGTGCTGCTGTGGGTCAGGTCCTTCACGAGGCTGCTGTGGGTCCCTGGCTGACTCTCCCTCACAGATGGTTCCTGTTTTCTCCTGAGCATAGCGGGAGAAGAGAGCTGAGAGATGTCTGCCACAGTAGCCCTGGTGGGAGCAGGTTCTGAGGATACAGTCTGCTCTGGGGTCCAAGTCACATCCTGTGAACAGGGGAAAATAAATTAATGTTCATGTTTATTTAGTCCCCTTCTTTACCTTTTGTGCTTCATCCTGTTCTTGGAGCTTTCCCCCTGGATGTGTTTGGGCTGCTGCAGTTCTGCTGTAGGTGAAAGCCTACCTCACTACAAAGGGATCTTGCTTACTGTAATGTGAATTAGGGAGTTGAGGACTTTGATAGTCCACAGGTTGTCCAGGAGTAAATCCCTCACAGTTTGTGCCCATAAAAAGGAAGCAAAGGAGGATGGTCTCTCCCAGGAAATGGCTGTGCACACTCTTTCTCTTAAAGACTATCATGTACTTACTTGCAGTAGCACCCATGGAAAAAATAAGAAGCAGCTGAGTTTCTGTTCTACAATACCCAATAAAACACTAACGGAAAGGCTGACAGAGGTAAGCAAACAGCAAACAAGTTTTGATGTTTCCTCACAAGTTAATTTTCGCTTAAATAGCATTTCAGATTCACAAGTGAGAGTTGATCAAATGGTAAACAATAAGGGTAGGTCCGTTCTGTAGTACTGTATGGAGTTGCTTTCCCCTTTATTCAGCAGTGGTGAGGCCACACCTAAGTGTTGTATCCAGTTCTGGGCTTCCCAGTGCAAGAGTGGAACAGACATACTGGAGAGCGTTCAGCAAATGGCCACTAAGATAGCGAAGGGACTGGAGCATCTCTCCTATGATGGAAGGCTGGGAGCACTGGGAATATAGGGCCTGGGGAAGAGAAGGCTTTAGAAGAGGGAATCTTATCAATGTGTATAAATACCTGAGGGGAGAGTGTAAAGAAGATTGAGCCAGGCTCTTTTCAGTGTTACCCAGTGACAGGACAAGAGGCAATGAGCATAAACTGAAGTACATCTGGTTCCCTCTGAACATAAGGAAGCACTTTTCACTGTGTGGGTAATGGAGCACCGGCATAGGTTGCCCAGAGAGGCTGCAGAGTCTCCCACCTTGGAGATGCTCAAAAACTGTCTGGACATGGTCCTGGGCAGCTGGCTGTAGGTGGCCCTGCTTTAGCAAGGAGGGGTTGGACAATATGGCTTCTGGAGATCCCTTCCCACCCCTCACCTGTTCTGTGATTCCATCCTTCATAGTAAGCTGAGCTTGTTCAACAGTTCCAATACAGCCAAATGCAACACTGCTAGGACATCATCATTATCTAGGATTGCAGATCACACTCAAGTTATTAATTCTGCTAGTAAATTCCTCTGTGACCAGCAGTGACTTTTGAGTGGTCACTGCTGGTAAGACTGGGGGGTGAAGGAGGGACCATTAATTAAACAGAACCACACAGGTAGAAAAGAAAGTTGCTTTTGCTTCCACACTCATCAGCAAAACCAATGAGAGGAATGTGGAAAAGGAGTCACCTGGGAGCCACAGAAAGCTACAATAACTGTCTGGAAAAATGTGCCAAAGGGTAAGGAATTTGAGCCTTCTTTATTCCAGAGGTAGCCAGTGATCTTGGCCTGTATGATCTTAGCCTGTACCTATGTGACATGGTTCCACTGCTAATAGAAATCACTGTGAAACTATGCCACTATGGAAATTAAATCCAGGCATGTTTAAACTGGAAAAGGCGAAACACTAGCACAAAAGGACTGAGGGTGAGGGGGCAAAGGAGTGGTACACTCTCCATTATTCAGTTTCTTTAAGAATGAACAACTAAAAACACGCTGTAGCTTTGTGGTGTCCAAATGTCAGCCCTTTGGTGTGCCACACATTTGTTTCGTAGCCTGCAGACACCAGCTGCTTTCATAGCATTTCCAGTTAAGAGTCTGCAGGATGGGTCCAGGGTGGTCTGAATACACTGGGAGCTACTGTCCTCTCTCCTGTGGCTGTTTTCTCTGCATTAAGTCAGAAATAGTGACCATAAGGCTCCTACTTGGGATCAGAAGAGCAAAGTTAAAACAAGAAGCAAAATCTTTTGGTCAGGCTACTTAGAAACCTGCTTTTTCCCCTCTTTTCTCAGTTTGAAAAACTTTTGATTCAAGTCCCTTAAAGCCCTAGTTAACTGCTTCAAAGTGCATCATGTTGCCTTTTTGCTTGATAATGAACTAACCTTGAAGAACAGTCTGGTGGACACTTGCTACCAAAAACATTTAGTCTTTTCAGCACTATAATTTTCTTCACATGCCACTGTAAACATCTTGTTTCCTCACCTTACAGAAGCTGTTCTATTCATCACATAGAGCTGACATCCAGAAGCTATCCTTGCCTAAATCTCTTTGGGAAAAGGCATCAGATCTGGAAAGGACATATTCAGTTCTATGTTCATTTTTAATCCGAACTGATCTATTCTTACCTCTGTCCATTTTCATACTGAAAATGACAGAGCTTGCTTCTTGCATTATTTGCTGTTGCTCTATGGTGTGTGTTTTGCTTGGCCAGCAGAGGTGGAACTTCACTCTGCAATCTGCAGCTAAACCTTTCCCTGCAGCATCACTGCCACCTGAGCTTTATTCCAAGGGGTGCAAAAAAGACCACATAACCCATCTGTCAGACAGCCTTCACCCTGCCCTTGTCACAAGTCTCCAGATGACTCTGTTTAAGACCAGAGAAGCCACATCCTAATGATCACCGAAGCTACAGACAAGCAAGAAATCTCGAACACCAAAGGAAAAGCTATTGGTTTATATATATATATAGATAGATATATACTGTGTTTACAGAGTCAACAAGTTAAATGCAATATTCATAAGAGCATTAACAATAAAAATACAATCTGTGTGTAGCCAAGTACAGACTTAAAATGGTAAAACAGGAAAAAGGATCTCACCAAAAGTACAAATATACAGTACAAATTGATTTATTTAAAACAGTTACAAAAAAGCACAACAAAATAGAGATTATCCTTAGAATTATTAATGCTTTGTTAAAGATCAGGTAGAGGAAAGGGGCAGGAACAAGGTTGGAGGGGAGCACCTGACTAGTTCTAAGGCTTTAGATACAATGCGGTCGGTTACACGTTAATACAGCCATTACATAACTGGGATTATAGTTGAGGGATCAGCACTTATCTACAAAGACCTCCTTGCCTCAGGGCAGCCCAGCGTTCCCCCAGCACAACATACCTCTGTCTCTGCCTTGCACGGGCAGATCCTCCCCTGGTGCTAAGGTGCCATGAAAGCAGAGAACAACTAGAATGTGCAGGGGGATGTGCGCAGATGGGTGGCAGCAGCCTAGGAGGACACGAGGGGCAAGTCCCATTCTCCACAGACAGATGAGAAGACTGTGGAAGGGCCTTGACCATCAGCATTTTAAGCCATACATGGAACATGCCCTGGGCCAAACTCTGTACAGAATGTGCATTCGTAGCCATCTTAGCAGCTTCTGCAAAGTTTCAGGCCCTAGGACAGCCTGAAAGACAAAGAGCAGTTGGGAGCGAGGCTAGGGAAAGGCACATGTACTGCGGTGGGCAGGAACTAGCATTTGGGCTACTCAAGCTGCTGTAGTTTCTTTTACAGTATTTTCTGAGTAACAAGGATTGTTAATTCTCTACAGGGGAAAGTGACTTCAAGTGTGGGGTGGGGATGGGGGGGTTGGACACTTAATGTGAAAAGTGCATTATACTCGTGCACCTGCTGGAAGGGGGAGGCAGAGGAGTCTCTGCAGCTCTCCTGCTTTCCAGACAGAGCTTCCTCTGCATAGTCTGGTAGTGATGAGCACTCGTCACTTGGAGCAAGTCTCATGTTCCTGGAGCAATGCTGTATGCACACCCTAGAAACAGGCCTGGCCTCTGCTGGGCAGCTGACCCAAGGAATGTTTCATGAGATGGGACAAATGGCTACAGACACCCACTATTGCATCCTACAGACTCTTGCCACAGGGTGTGAGCTGAATAAGACCAAGGCCAGGAGGCCTCCTCCTCCAGGTAGGACAGACCACAGCTCTCCTCCTTCACAGTATCAGCAGGAAAACAGTGTATTTCTCTGAGAAGCCTGTCACATCTCTGCCAGCAGAAAAGCCCAGATAACCATCTCATTCCACAATGTCTTCCTGGCTTTATCTCATCCTTTCCTTGTAAACCTAAAAAATAAAAGCCTCCTCCATGGGCTCATTCATAGCCTTTCTGCCTACAGCAGAGCCTGTCTCATACACTCTCTATCTTAGGAGATATGTTCATGCTCTGCAGAGCAACCACCGTAGGTGCTAAGCACCACAGCCCAACCCAGTAAACGACAGATTCCAGTGATTCTAAGTACTGGTAAGCTGGGCTACAGGGCCCCAGTGGCCCCATCCTGCCCACTGCCTTTGGGGCAAGCAGCCAGATGCCCAGATTCTTCACCTCAATGCCCTGCCACGAGATATGCCCCAAACCATTGCTTCCATAGAAGAGCTGGCAGCTGAAACATGCACCACAGTGGGACTGACAGTGAGTCTAGGTAGAAGCACCGAGGTCAAATTCACCCTGGCCTGTTCCACAGAGCTCAGAAACACAATCAGCAGATGTGCAGCTAGCCAAAGTGCAGGCCAGCAGCCAGGTAAACAGGGTGAGCACCTTCACAGCCCTTCAGCTGCCTACAGTACAAAACTATTTTAGCCACAGCATCTTGCCTCATACATCAGTGTCTGCCCTTTCAGACCACTTTTCAGTGTGGCTGAGATCTAGGATTAGTAGTTACAGTAACACACATAAGATAAGGCAAGTTCTCCAAACCCTCTCTAAAAGACAGGGACTTCTGTGTTCAAAGACGCAGAAGGGGCTCTGCACCCTTCAGCTGCACAGAGGTTCCCTCTATGCCTACAAGCAGCCCACTACATTCACATGCCACATGCATGCAAGATTCCTTTCTTAGCTACTCGCCACAGTTCTGAATTCCTCTGCATGCACCATGCAAAGCACAGACAAGAGAACCTGGGCTCCTCTGCCTTCTGCCTTTGGCCACAGACACCCTGGATATCCTGAGCATTAAGTACTAACCAACACTGGTCAGGGTCTTTCCGTAGGAGAGTCTGAAGAATTGCAGCTGTGAAACACAGAGGGGTTGGGACTAGGCACCTGAGCCCAGACACTACACTTTTACTGACAAACGGTGCCATGCAAACAGCAGCTGCTTCCACAGCTGCCGCATCCAGGGAGGCAGAAACTCCCATGACAGCATCACCACGACTTCATACATTTCAAATGCAGCTAATAAGATCAGAAGCAGTGTGTCATTTGGGGGAAGCTACAAGTGACACAGGCAGTATCCTCACTCTGGAGAAACCCCTGTGAGGCACAAACACTGAAGGCATGAGTAGTATGTATCTCACCTAAGGCCTGAAGAGAAATTGCCCTGGTGCAGGCATTTCAAAGGCAACAGAAGTGGCTATGATTATGCTAGGAAAACGGGACTGAGGCCTGTATGGAAGGGATATTCTGGAGACTCTCATTTGCTTAATACTCAGGCAGAACACCCTTCTGTCACAGTCACCTGAAGCCAACCAAGTACAAGACACGTTCCTGAAGAGTATGCAGAACAGCCCTGAGACACCATGGCTGCAAGCTGACCCAAGGACAGGGACACTGAAGAGAGATGCTGACACATAAGCCACTCAGGGAAAGAGATAAACCATGCCCTGGCAGTCAGGCATACTTGACAGGAAACTTCAGGAAGAGAGAAGGGAGACAGAAAACTGAACCTCAGGATTCTAGCAGGGCCTGCACACTGAAAAGAAACACTTTCAAAGTCCTAGCACAGAGATGGGCACCTTAATACAAGGAATACTTAACCCAACTTAGTGAAGACTTATCCTCAACATAATAGTGACTATTTTTATCCTGGCTAAGCAGCTAGAGTTGGTGTTGTAACACACCATCAGAGAGCAAATTAGTGTAACTACAGGAGCCTTCACTTTAATGGAGTGTTATTACCATAACGAGGTATTAATCTACATTTGTATTAAATCTCACTGTGAAAAAGACTACTCTTGATTTTATTGTGTTGTCCTACAGAAAAACTAACACAAAACCACCCCAAAATGCCCTATTATGCTGTGATATTTTTGGAGTCCCTACAGCTGTAAAAAACTTAGCAGAAACTTTGTACCTTGCCTGCACATGCACAAACACTTCTCTTCTCTAGAGCTTATTCAGGAAACTGCCTGCAGGGAAGAATTAGCCATCTGGAAAGTTTTCTTCTCATTTAATTACAAAATGGTCTTGGTCTTCTCAGAGAAAAAGGATATGCTTCCCATCTTTCCCTCAAGAATGCTGAATATATTTTACTCCAGCTTTAAAACAAACAAAACGAAACAAAACCAAGCAAACAAAACAAAAAAACCCAACACACAGAAAAAATTCCCAAACATCAAAAATCAAAATCTAACCAAAAGCCCACAACCCCATTCATCCACAGACTAAGACTCTGCAAAAGCTGTAAGCCCAAGAGATTTTTTTTTTAAACTTATTAACATGGGAAGAAAGATTTAATTTGGTGGCAAATAATTAAATCTGTTTTATAGCAGGAAACTGCCATCTCCCATCCCAACCTATGTCCCATCCCAAGTGCTCAAGTTGCTTATTCACCTACACCCAAACCCATCCTTTTGGTCCTTCCTCTTCAATTTCTGTGATTCATTCAAATCTGTACATTCTTTGCAAGAAGAAAGAGCAGTTGGATTCAGTGGAAGAGACATTAAACAGAACCACCAGAGAAGCATCTCTATCCTGCCCTCAAGAGCTCCATTGGTGAACGGTCCTTTTAAAGTGCATGTGTGAAGAAAAGGGATACTTGGAGTAGAGCCCCCTAAACTCCAGTGGGGACCCATCTCTCCCCATCATGAGAAAGGAGGAATAAAATCTTCAGCAATTATCTGTTACCTTAACCTGTGTCTGCCTTCCTCATCTCCCTACCTATCCTGAATGCTTAGACCCTGCCCTGCAGGGAATCAGTTACCCAGGGAGGTGTGAGAAAGCCCCAGCCTCTGACCTCTGGAATGCTCTCATCACAAGCTCATGAGCACATCCTTGTTCTCCACCCCAGCTAGCCAGTTGCTGCTCCCTGAGGCACTAGAGCCCTCTTGATTCCCCAAGAGGAACTGGTCAGCCACTGAACTGGAATAAAGCCAGTCCTGCAGGGCAGAATGCAGCCTTGCTGGTGAACCTGTCACAAAGTCTGTGCAATTTCTCCATCTGATGGTGAGGCTCACCTACAGGGAATGCCCTAGCTCGCAGCCTCAAAGGGATCATTTCCCTGCATTAGAACGCCCTTCGATAGACAGCTTGACCTCCTGGGGAATGAAAGAGGGACGGAGGAGAGACGGCCGAGACTCCTCGGCCTGCATGCCGTATCTTTGGAAGCCTGGGGCTGTCCAGCTGTGCTGACTGCCAGTCTCAGGCTGAGAGGGTTCTGCATGAGAGCTCTGGGCTGTGCTGTCCCTATCCGTGTGGCTCTTCCTTTCAGCAGCTCTGTCAGACGGTTCTCTGGACCCCTGAGCTGTTCTTTCAGATCTCTCCCTAGTAGATACCAACTGATCTGTGAGAGGGTAGTTAGCCTGAGAAGCAGAGTTGCCATTCACGCTCTGTAAACTGATTGATATGCAGACATCACCCACCTGCAGCCTGTGACAGGGCAAAGCAAAGAGCTGAGCAGTCCGCCCTGGGCTACAGGAGGACCAGCCCTGGCCATACACAAAGAAGGGGTGCTCTGGGGGCACATCAATGCTCACTTTACTTTGTTGCTCCCCAACTACAAAATGCAGTGTGACAAGCCCAGGCCACTGGCTTTCCTGAATATCCACCACAGTGCTGGAGTCAATCTTCAGGCCCCCGCTCACCTCCGCACTGCGAACAAAGTCTTGAGTCTGTAGGTCCTCTACCCGCTTCAGCTCCCCTGTAGCCAGCTGGATGATGGCTCCTTTCATGAAGTGAGAGGGCAAGTGTGAGGAGCTGGGTGGCTGCAGCTGGGCCAGGTCCTTTTCAAGCATGCTTCCTCGAGCCTGTGCATCTGGACTCTGCCTCACCAGGGTTTCTGAAGTGGAAGACCTGATGGGCTCAGATCCAACAGGAACCGGGACTGGCTTGCCGTTGGCTACCACCATTCCTTTGGTTAATTGTCTTTGTCTAACCGGCTCCTCAGGGGACATTTCACACGGACTCCCGGACTGGCTTTTCTCAGCAACAGCCCTTTCCACGGTGTTCCTCAGCGCATCCTTTGACTCCCCCTGCTGATCAGGGACATTATGGCAAAGGTTTAAAGGGCTCAGGTCATCTTTCCTCTGGGCTGCCAGAATATGATAATCCTGAGATGCCAACACCCCCACCACCCTCTGAACCTCCAGATCAGCGTCTGGGGTGCTTCTGTGAGCTGGCAAAGAGACCTCTGTTCCCACTGTCCGGTAACCTGAAAGGAACTGTCCATCAACCACACATCCCACTGCAGCCCCTGGCAGACAGTCTTCTGCTTTACTGCTGGCAGAGTCCACAGCCTCACTGGTCCTCCTCACCACATTATGTTCCAGATGCCTCTGTCCCCCATTGGCAGCAGCTACCTCTGAACTCAGTGGACAGTCCTGTTGAGGAGATTCTGGGCTTCCACCTGCTGTAGGTGTGTCATATGCTGAATACCCTGGTGGGAGGCGGGACATCTGATAATAAACAGGAATTCTACCTGGTGCAATATCTAATGGCTGGGTCCCAGCATGGTGCTGCATCTGGCCAGAAGGAGAGATTGCAGAAGCAGATTTGTTGAAGTTGTGGGTGGGAGAGGTAGTCTGGGGGGAAGGAGCGGCTTCTTCTGTGAAAAGAGAGGCATACGGCACAAAGTGGGGGACATGAGATGCGGTGAGGTTGGTGGAAGGAGACAGGAGAGGACTAGGCAGGAAGCCAGGAGGGACAGCATAGGGCACTGTGTAATGCGAGCCGATGAACTGTAGGGACGTTGGAGGGATCTGCGCATAGTGGATGGGAGGGTAGGGCATCCCCGGGTGCTGGATTATTGGTGAGGTCACATTGAAGGCAGGGGGCAGGGGGCTCACGTTCACCACAGGGTGCAGACCCGTGGGAGAGAAGGTGGCGGGTGGCACCGCCACTTTGTAGAGCATCCCATATTGGTCCACTGTCAGCCCTGCCACTGCTTCTGTGGCCTCGCCAGGGCCATAGCGCAGGGCCGCAGGACCCGGCCCAGCTGTCCGGGCCCACTCGGGGCCCTCGCCCGAGGCCTGGGCACCCCCTGCCCGCCCCGCTTCGGTGCCAGTGCTGGCGGCGGGAAGTTCCCGCTTCTTTGGCGGGAGGCACTCCTGGCTCCGCTCGTGGCCTGCTCTCATGGTGCCCCGTGGTGTCCCGGCAGTCTCGGCCGCGACGCTCGTTCATGGGGGCACCCCCAGGGGCTGCCACACGCCGGCTCCCAGGTCCCCGCCGCCGGCCGCCGCCTCACCTACATCAGAAACAGAGGGAGCCGTGAGTCCCGGCCCTGCCACCGAGCCGGGGACAGAGGGAACCCCGAGAGCAAGCAAGGCGACGGCTCCGGCCCCGAGGACGCAGGGCACCCGAGCCCGGCCGTCGGCCCCACCCCCGTCCGCAGAGTCCCGGCCTTGCTCCGCTCCGCCCTGCCGAGCCCGAGGCGCCGCGGTCGCGCGCCGCCTCTGCAGGCCCGTCCGGTGCCCTCCGCAGCCCGCGGCTCACCCGCCATCACCCGGCTCCTCCTGCACGACCCCCATCGGCGCCGGCACCGCCCGCAGCCGCCTCCGGCTCGGCTCGGCCCGACCCCTCCCCGCGCTACGACGCACGGCGATGACGTTGCTCCCGCGCAGAGGAAGTGCTTCACCCGCCGGCAGAGGGCGTGGTTACGCCGAGCCAGCGGCTGACGTTGCGGGGCGCCCGCAGAGTCGGTTGTCGTGGCAACCAGCCACACCCCGCTACCGCGCCAGCGTCAGCTGTGGCATCTGCTCGCCGGGGTGCAGGGTGCTGTTGCCGGGCCAGCCGGCAGAGCGAGGAACCGAGACTTGTGGGCCCCGCCGGACGGGTCGGTTCTGGGGACTCGGCATGAGAGGAGCGACGTCCTGCAGGCGAAGGACGTGCGTGGTCCCCGGTCGGAAAGGCAGCGGGTGCGCTTCGTGAGGCGTTCCTCCTCTCTCCCGCTCGAGGCGGACTTCCCCAGTGGCCGTCTGGGTGCTCACGACGGGGCAGGATGCCGGCCCTGTCTCCTCCGTACAGCCCTTCGCCGGCTGCCAGCAGGTCCCCACAATGTGCAGTTTCGTGGCATTCAGTGATTTTTAAGGCGACAAAAGTTCGTGGGAAGTGCAAGGAGAAGAGCTGCCCGAGCGGGGGCTGGCTGTGGTCCCCCTTCTCGAGATCCCTCCTTCACTGTCGTAAGCTAAGTCTCTCCTGCCCCCAGGTCCAGAGCTCGGACCCTAGCAGCTGTATCCCTAAGCCCGTGCAGCGTCCGCTCCATGTGTCCCTTCCGAGCGGCTGGTTCCGCCCCCCCGGTGGCCCCGTTAGTGCACGGCTTCGCCCATCGCAGGGCTGGTCTCGGAATCGCCTTCCCGCACCTGTTTTTTACACCAGGTAGCGGCTTCACGAGAAGCTTCACGAGAAGCCGCTAGGCTGAGAGCAGCCTCCCTGCCCGACGCCGCGGGCCTCCGCTCAGCAGCTCCGTGCGGACTCTGCCCCGGCCGTCCCGCCCCGCGGAACACTGGTTGCGGGCAGCAGTAGCCGACCCGCCCCTGCAAGAGCCAGCACCGGCCTTGAGGACCGCCCCGCACATGACGTCATCAGAGACTGCCACGGTGCAAGCACACCACTGCTACAAGACCTGTTTCGTGGGTGCTTCCGCCAAGAAAAGTAGTGCAAGCAGCCTTTTCCACCTCGTCGATGCCGGTCCCGCGCCTTCCCTTTGCTGCCCCTGCCAAGGACGCCGTGGCCGTGCTCTCCGCTCGAGACTGGTAGAGGTTGGGAGGGCGAGGGCAGTGTGTCGGCACACGGATCCCTCCGCCTGCGGTATCGGTGTTGCGGCCGCGCTGCCGCCATTTTGAATGCCTGGCTCTTGCCGCTGCCGCTTCCTCAGCTGCAGGGACCGGCCCGGTGAGTGGGGTCGCGGTGCCCACCGCTTCCGTCTGCCTCCGCACCGGGCGTTCGCTGCTCGCCCGCTCCCTTCTCTGCTCCGCCGGGCAGGTCGGGTGTCCGCGGCCCTCGAGGTTTTGACCGCCTGGGGCCCCGCGTGCCTCCGCTCCTCTGCTCGTCGCCGAACTCCGCGGCCGGGATGCGGCCCGCGGCAGTGCTCCAGGCTTCTCTGGCGACGGAGGCCGCCCGATGCCCTCCTGTGGCCGGTGTGACTAATCGTAGTCCGCCTGCCCGCGCCGGCCGCCTTCGGCACTGCCGCGGCCTGTGCCCCCCGTCTCGACCTGACGGACGGGCCTGCTGCGGACTCTGCTCCGCGCTGCTGAGCCGGCCTGGCTAGGCTCCCGGGGCACAGGGCAGCGCCTTGTCCATGCTTCGGCCGTTACCGCTGGGAAGGCGTTGCTGGCAAGATTCTCTCTCGACCCCTGTCACTGGGGCTCGAGTGATCTCACACAGAGTTCCTCCGGCGTAGCCGTGCCGGAGTTCTGTCAGTGCGAAGTGTAGCATGACTGTGTCCATGCGGGAGGCCCATGGCGTCTAAGAAGTAGTGTGGACGTGAGCGTCCATCCTTCCTTTGGTGTCTTATTGCATGTGTTGCACAGCTGCTCAGAGCATTAGAGTTAGTGTCTGTCTCATACTTAACAGCGTTTGCGTGTGGTCTTGTGGTTGCATGGATTTTAGTGGAAGCAGAATATCTATGATCTCCAACCAATGGCATTTGCAATAAACTGCAAGTACGGCTTTATGTTACTGGTAGACTACTGTCTGAGAATCAATCAGTGAAGACAGTTTCAAGACCTTTCTTCAAGGTTGGTCAAATTCTCACTCTTTTTTTACGACCTATAAGACATTATATGGCGGGGTTTTTTTACAGTAAGCATTACAAAACGTTAGGGATTGGAAGGGACCTCTGGAGATCATGTAGTCCTGTCAGCAGTTTCACCTAGAGCAGGTTGCACAGGATGGAGTCCAGGTGGGTTTGTTGTTAAAGTTTGAAGAGAGAACAGTTGTGTGTTTTATTACATTGTAAATGATACTTAAAAATGCTTAGTGATATATTTTAGTTTCTGATGCTTGAAATGGTAATGGAAGGGTGGAACACCTTTGGAAGGGTGACATTTCAACTGTATGACCAGTTTGGCCCATACTGTCTTAAAAGTAAAATATGTGTATT
Source organism: Galbula dea (assembly GCA_013399015.1). Taxonomy (NCBI): domain Eukaryota; kingdom Metazoa; phylum Chordata; class Aves; order Piciformes; family Galbulidae; genus Galbula; species Galbula dea. Next base: position 7,714 of record VWZX01002907.1, on the reverse strand, counting down.
TTCCCCTGAGTAGTACTGCTAGCATCTTGCATTTAAAACAGCAGAGATTTTTGTGTTATTTTCTTTTTTTTCCTGTTCTGCTTTTATGTGATAAAGCATAGCTAGGTTTTGTATGGCTGTTCCCTCCCCATCTATAAACTAGAACATCTATAAACTTTTTTTTCCTTTGTTTGTTTCTATGTCCCATACTATTGCCAAATTCTTTCTTTTGCATACCTGTGCACTCTGGTATGTGGCACAGGTTTTGAAAACTTTACTGAGAGCTCAACAAAGGCAAGAGAACTTGTGGTTTTTTTCTGAGGAGTTCAGTGTGTACCCCTCCATTCTTACATGGTTGGGTAAGTTAGATTCACGGGAGTTGAGAAGGGAAAAGTAAGTCTGGGGTAATTGTTTTGTGAAGGGATCCAGCTTTTCTGTCTCCAAACTATAAGACAATTTTCAAATTTACTAAGTTTTTTTGATAAAGAAGTGTTCTGTTGGTTTTGGCTTTTTGTTCTTGTGACTGCTCTTCTGATATTTTTCCTGAAGATGCTATGAGAGAGAGGAGAGGTCCTGCAGTATCTTTGTTGCAGTGTCCTGGCAAGAAAGTAAGGGATACAAAAATGTTCTGGTTCTTGATAGCTCCTTTGTATACAGAGTTTTGCAACAGCATCAGTGTAAATTAAAATGAGATCAGTAAGTTTGTCAGGCAGTAGTGTAAAAATTTTGTGAACAGCAGCAAAGGAACTGAAGTTGTCTGTTCTTAGGCACAGAGACAGACTGCCCTGGTTAATGCAGTTCAGATTTGGAAAGTCTCTTTTCAGAGTGTAAGTACCAAAAATCTTAACTACTTTTAAAGTTGATGGCACTCATTCAGTAAAGTTTCTTATACCTCTTCAGTGTGAGTTTTTGTTTTTATTTTTGAGTTGGCAGTGTACAAAACTTCAGGAGATGAGTAGTTTGGTTTCTTTGTATTTTTTTAATAACAAGGCTTGAACTGAAAGTGATGTTAATTTTTTCTAGATGAAACTCAGCTGCTCTCTTATGAAGGGTATCTGCTCTGCCCTGGTAGCAGTATTCATTGGATGAGAGTCTTGGATTTAATAAGTGAATCTGTGATGGGTTACAGTAGCATAAGTACAAGTGAATCTGCTAGTATCACAAGTAGTAATAGTAGCCTCTATCTGCTGTTTTTCGGAGATGCTATTAGGTAACATCTAAGATCAGAACTTCCTAGGGTATAGCTGAAGTTATCTGTGAAGTTCATATTAATGAATGCAAATATATAGCATGTTTTGTCTGGTATTAGCTCAGGTAGAGAAAGGTGTGGGGTTTTTTTGTACAAAGTATTAGTGGCTTTTAGTTTTGTTTGTTTGCTTTTTAAATTTTAACTCCAGGGAAGTGAACAGGAAGTAAAACAACCAGATTACCTTACACATCAAAATAGGAAACTAGAAGCAGGTGAGAAATACAAAGGTAATGTGGATCAGCAGTGATTGAAGTATAGAAACAGGAGCCAGGTTGTCTGGAATTCTCATCTCATCTGTCAGACTAATCAGCTCTGTAGATGTGCCGTCTCTTCTTCCAATGCTCAACTTGTTAGCTTAAAAAAAAAAAAAGTGGGAGATACTTCTGTTCTTCTTTGGCTGGTGTTGAGGTTGTTAAAGCCAGTTCAGAAGTTGTTTGATGTATCTGTACTGTTACGCAGGAATGGAAACCTCCTCTGAAGTGCTTGCCTAGTCTCACTGAGTGCTGTGGTTGGGCTGTAGCCACAGGAAGCAGAAGAAAAGAGAGGTGGGAGGGCTGCATTGGGCTTGGCAGGCTGAGGGTCTTTGAGAGCAGTTGTGAAACGTTCTCTGTCACTACCCTGTATCTCCTGCTTCTCTCAGCTTCTAAGCAGCATGGTGGCTTGCCTCTTGAATACTCTTGTGCTACATATCTTGCTATCACTTCTTCTGAGACTATTTTTTGGCTCTTGTTTTGAGGCATATTTTTCCTTACTTGACCTCTTCTTTTCCTCTGCCCCCAACTGTTTTTTTACAATATAAAGTGTGATGACTTTTAAACACTGATGACTTTTATTATCATACTGCATTTTGAAGCCCCCTGCTGCCTTAATTTCTTTGTGCTTTTCTGATGTAACTCTACTTTCTAGTTCTCTGTTGTATTAAATAGCTTTTTCGAGAGAGAGATTGTTTGCTTTTCCACCTGGAATGTTGTATGGTTGGTTGCTTTTTCTCTCAAGTCTTTTGTGTTGCCTTTGCTCTTCTTGATGATGATGGTGCCCTTTGCTTGGTTGTTTACTGTTTTCTGTATAAATATTGATAATGCTAGACCATATACCAGTACCTCTGCTTTTGCTCACAGCTTCATCTCTGTTTGCAGTGTGTATTTGGGGTGTTTTGTTTTGTATTTGTTTGGGAGTTTTTTTGTTAGTACCTGATAGAAGTGTGACTCCCACTAATAGCAGTGTGGAGTTGAGGCCGTCAGTGTTTTGTAGTGAACCGTTGCAGTTGTTACTTCCATGTAGTCGAGAGGTATCTTCTGCTTTTCTGTACAGGCGGCTTAATTCAGTTGTACTGAAGCAAGTAGGGGAGTTCTGCTACTGTTTTTAATGAGGAGTTGGGTCGGGCTTTAGTTGTGTGACTTCCCAAAAGCTGTTTTCAGTTCAGGAATGCCTGTGTTGGGATGAAGCAAGTTGTGTATTTTAGATACGTTTGAAAATGTATGTCTTTAGTCTTGGGTTGCTGACTAGGATGAACCAAGTTAAGAAATACTATTTACAGGAAAATCTATAACTGAGTATATGTCTTACTTGAATTGAAAATTCAGACAATTTCCCAAAATAGTAAAGCCTTTCTGTGAATAATTCTGTGAACTTTAATGAGTTTTGTCTTGATGTTTCCAGAATTAAAGGCTAAATAATACTGGAATTTTAAAATATGTCAGATAATTTGTCCAAAACACATTGCTAGGCAACTTTTTGTTTGTTTTCAATTTTTCATTAATATTGAACATGTGGCTTTAATTTTTTTTAGACATAAGCTAACATTTCTGCACAGTTTCCAGAGGGAAAGATCTCGACGCAGTTACGCATTTAAGAGTAGTAAGTTCTTTTGTCTTTATGCTGTAGTTTCTAATAGACGAATATAGCTTGGCTGACACTTGGGCATTTTACATGAGGGTTTTAGGTGCTTCTTGTAAATGTAAAAGTTTATTTGGTGGAACAATCGTATTTGAATATTTTTGTATTTTAAGATAAACTTTTAGTAAGGTTCTGTACCTCTGGCATAATAACGTGTTGAATAAACTCTTTACCTTTGAAAATGACAAGCTTAACTAGTAAAAAACCATGAAAGTTGAGAAAGCAGTCACTTAAAAGCATAATTTAGACAAGACCAAAATATTTTTAAGACATTATTTTTATTTTCTTGATTAATTTCCTTAATTTTTAGATAGTTTGCTAGGAATGAGTTGCATAAAGAAACAATGTCCTTTTTTATTGGTTATGGAGAGCTTCTCATGAATAGCAGAAGGAGGAGAATCACTGAGCTAACATCTTTCATACAATCCAGAGACTAGGAAAACAGCTGGAATTCTTTTTTTAAAGGAACTTAGACACTTGCCACCTATAGGCACCTATACCATTGGCACTAATGTGAGTTAGGTATCTAATCCTTGCAGAAGCTTTGATCTTGGTAGTGGACTTGAGGTGGAAGAATTTTGCATTCAATACAGATACTGTAAGTATTAACTGGTAGGCTCTTTTCAGGTATTCAGGGATCACCCTTGATTTCTAGAGCTTGTAGTTAGCAAAGGAAAGGCAGGGGGACACTGCTGCTGTCAACAAAATGAGGAATGAGTTAACTGCTTTTAAAATTTGCCTTGTTATTTATGTTAATGTGCAAAGAATCAAAACATATGCCTGTACTGGTGAAAAATGTTAACTAATCCTGAAGAACAAGACCTGTTACTTTGAAGGAAGTGCTAAGCAGCAGTTAGGCAGCTAAGGTTAGATTTCAAGCCTGCTATTACTGGGCGATACGATCATCATCTCTCTGGTAGTCTTGTGCAACAAAATGCATTTTTGTGATACAGAGAAGTCTGTAAAATTTAGTTTTTCATGGGAATTTGCTATTTGACAGCTTTGTAGCTTTCCCCAGAAGCTGACTTTTCTTCATCTTTCACATGGCCATAGTGTGAATTTCAACGTTGTTTCATTTCAAGAGAAATTATATAGTCAAAGTCAGATGATTACTTAAGTGTTTTAATTCTCCTGACCTTTCAATTATTTAATCCTATATCTATTTTGCTACTGTGATTTTTTTAGTATTCTCGTTGGTTTAACTCTCATTATTAATCTGTTTATTGATATGTAATCCTAATCCCCTCCTTTAGTGAAGTAGGTGCGGTCATGTATCTCTCTCACTGAAGCCCTGGATTTTTTTAGCTGAGTCAGACGTTCACATCACTTCTTCCAAAGACCTCCAGCATCCCAGCCTTCCTGTGTCTTTCCTCCCTGAAGATCTGAGTAATAGTTTCAAGTACCAAGAATCAAAGGACGTTGGTCACAGAAGTACCATGAGGCATAGACAGGTTCACAAATTGACCTCAGGCTGCTGGCTCAGGGTCAGTCACCTGTCACAGCTCTTAAGTACCTTGGCAGACCTGTGCTAGGGTTGTGCTGCCTGTCGTCCATGCCTTGTTTATATGATCAGGAAAACCATAGCTCTTGCCAGTAACTCATCTAGGGCTTGCTGGAGTCCTTTTCCATTCTTCTTTATTATGCAGCTTCGAGTACCAGCTCTGTATCTATGGAGGACATGAGACCTTATGCCTGTCTTGCTATTGCAGCTTGTTGTGCTCAATGAGTCTAGTCTCCAGCCATTGGTTGCTTGGTGGTAGGTATGTTGGAAAATGGTTTTCTCCTAGTGTTCTGCGATCTACCAGAATCCTAGAAAATTGTTACCTGGGTAATGATAAGAGTTGATTTGACTAAGGGGAGGGAAGGGCACAATATTTCTTATGTGTATTTCCTCTAAAAAGGATCGAGAAAAGTGGAGCCAGTGTAATCTTCTCTTAGTTACTAGTGTGGGTTTGGTTTTTTTAGCTGTACATCTACTGGTTTGAAGAAGGTCCTGTGAAGTAGTTGCTGTGTGGTGTGAATTAATGTTTTGTATCCTGTAGGAATATCCATGTGATCTCATTGCCTTTTCTCCCTGCTTTTCCAAGTCTGCAAAATGTATGCTTCCGGCCTGCAATCATGCTGCTTCAAGTCATAACATTGTGGGCTTCATAGTTAAGTTACGGCCTGCCCCCTGATAGGAGGCATCCAGATGAATGTGGGATTGTCCAGGAAGTAGTGTGGGTGATTTATTGTGTCACCTTTCTGAGTGTGAAAATATATGGACCTCAGAAAGCTGAAGGAGTTTTTTGGGGTGAGAGTGAAACCGAGATTCTGAATGACTTTATCAAGTCTTGTGATACTACACCAAACCTGGTGTGTTTGCTCAGGCTTGGATTTAGGATGATTAGCTTTCTGGACCCCTGCAAACTATGAATCTTTGCATCATGACCAAGGGCCATATGCTGCTTATCTTAGAGCTCTGGGAGAGATTAACAGGCAGAATGTGAAAAATAACTTCAGGCATTCCCAGCTCCTTTGATCAGATGTTTGAGCTGCACATGCAGCTGTATTTTTAGGTGGTAGTATCTGCCTCAGCAGCACCAGCTGACTTGGCTGCTCCTAGTTTTGTAGTAACTTAGTCAGTAGGCCTTGTGTCAACACCATCTTGGTGCTTGTCACCTGATGTAGACTGATCTAAGATCTGCAAATAAAGTTTTTGTGGGCAGCACATGGGTGTCCAGATGTGTGTTCTGCAGATGGCTTTAGTAGAAGTGGTGGGAATCCATTCTGTGGATTGTAATAAAACTGACACTATTTGTTTCACCTTGCTGCTGTTTAGGATAACAGTGCAGTAACAGAAGTATTTAAGCTATTACGCTTTCAGAATCCAGGGGCAGTCAGTATTATCTTTGCTGCATAGTTGGGAACTGAGACACTGAGGTGGTCTGGGAGTACTGATTTGCTGGCGATTGTGGAATCCATATCTGATGTCTTTCTCAAATGTGACAGTGTCTGAAAGATCCAGTAAAAAGGAAGAACTGCTTAATACTTGTTTGAAGTTTTTTTTTGTATTATGTTCCTAAGGAAGCTTCTAAATCTGTTTTCCTGTCCTTATTCTTCTTCTCAGTTGGTGTCCAGAATTCATTTTCTCAGTACATCAGCAGAGATGAGATGGTGGTTTTATTTTTTTTTCCTTCAAATTTTGCAGTGACACCTAAAGACCTTGTGCATGGGTAGGACTCTGTTTTGTAGTTCATTATAGGGATATGATACATAACAGAGACGTACTAAAGAAGTCTTAATAACCTGTTGCTGCGGGATTAATGGACTCTGCACACCGATCAATGTGATCTTGCAAAAGCCACTTTATTAAAGATATAAACAGCCTTTTATACGTTTTTACCGAGTCATGCTTCACAAGCCTGTTGTTGATTGGCAAACTGCGATTGTTAGTACATGTTTCATTGGTTATAAGTTGCTGTTCACGCGCTGTGCATGAGGACTTTTAGTTAAGACTTTTGAAATTGCTTAGTTCTGCTTTTGTATCATATTGTTGCTTCTAGCTGCCAACTTCCTTGGTATTCTGCACGTAGTCCCCCTCAGTAACCTTGAGCGAAGAACATGAAGTTTTAAGTTTGAATTCCAAGCAATGCTATGCAGTCAGGATTGCTCACATGCACATTCTCCATTAGATAAGATCCCGCAAATCCACCTTTTTGTTTTTGAGCAATCATGACCGTGTTGACCATCCAGGTTGCAGGGCCCTTTGCAAGCAAGATAGTAAACACGGTACAATGCTCAATACAACCAAAATCACAATCAATATCAGTAGTCCGGTTTTAACGAAAGTGGCTAACCAGCCTGATATTCCCCAGTCTTGAAAAAGGCGTTGTAACCAATCCCATTCAGTTTGAACCTGTAATTTTTGCACACCATCCTTCAATAACTGGATGCTCCTGTGAACAGATTCTGAATGATCAGACAAGTTCATGCAGCACATCCCTTCAAAGTCCTCACAGCCATGTCCCTGAGCTAAAAGTAAGAAATCAATAGCTGCCCTGTTTTGCAAAGTTGCATGTCTTATGCTATCTACATCCAAGAGTAAACCACTAAGTGCTTGTGA
>VWZX01002893.1:0-19522 GCA_013399015.1 Galbula dea | reverse complement strand
TCTACCTTGACTTTAGCAAGGCATTTGACAGTTTCCCCTGGCATTCCACTAAAGAAGCTGGCTGCTCGTGGCTTGGATGAGCACACCCTTGGCTGGATCAAAAAGTGGTTGGATGGCCAAGTCCAGAGGGTTGTGCTCAATGGAGTCAAGTCCGGTTGGTGGCCGGTCACGAGCGGTGTCCCTCAGGGGTCAGTGTTGGGGCCTCTCCTGTTCAACATCTTTATTGATGACTTGGATGAGGGGATAGAGTGCACCCTTAGTAAGTTTGCAGATGACACTAAGCTTGGTGGGAGTGTCGACCTGCTTGAGGGTAGGGAGGCTCTGCAAAAGGACCTAGATAGGCTAGATCGATGGGCAGAGACCAATGGTATGAGTTTTAATAAGGGTAAATGCAGAGTCCTGCATTTTGGTCGTAACAACCCAAAGCAGTGCTATAGGCTTGGAGAGGAGTGGCTGGAGAGCTCCCCAGCAGAGAAGGACCTGGGGGTGCTGATTGACGGCCAGCTGAACATGAGCCAGCAGTGTGCCCAGGTGACANGAATGGGCTTAAGTTGTGCCAGGGCAGGTTTAGATTAGATGTTAGGAAGAATTTCTTTACTGAAAGAGTTGTAAGATATTGGAATAGGCTGTCCAGGCAGGTGGTGGAGTCACCATCCCTGGAGGTTTTTAAGAAGAGGATTGATGTGTTGTGTTTCTTCAGGGGATGATTTAGGGGTAAGAGTAGTGTTGGGTTATTGGTTGGACTAGATGATCTTAAGGGTCCTTTCCAACTGTAATGATTCTGTGATTCTGTGATTCAAACGGGTTTCGAATCTCTCCAGACAAGGAAACTCCACAACCTCTCTGGGCAGTCTGTTCCACTGCTCCGGCACCCTCACTAGGAAAACCTTTTTTCTTGTATTCATACTGAACCTCCTATGCTTCATGTGCTCTTCTATCAGTATATTTTCTAAAATTTGTCAAATTATTATTTTTTCCTCAGCAGCCCATCAGAGGATTGAGTCACTCCACTGACCTGCGTTGTTTCTTTTTGGGTGCATCTCCACAGTGTTACACAGTCCAGCACACACCAAGATCAGTGTAGTGACTACATTAGGTCTAGAAACAGTGCATTTGTAAGGCTTTTGACACCTGAAAAAGCTCAGCCATCCTCTTTATTGACTCTCATTTGTGATAGAAATGATCCCTTTTATTTATCTTTCTATGGTTTCTAGGTACAGTTGGAGCAAAAGGGACCTTGGCCACTGGTTCCAGTAGAAGCAGACTTTTGCCCTCGAGGCAGCAGACAGTGTCTGGTGTTTGTCTATCAAAAGGCCAGGCGTAAAAGCAATTCCTGCTCTGGGTTGTGGGTGATGACTGCTCTCTTTAAATACATAGGTTGGTCTGTATTCCCCTAAGTTAAGCCAATGGGTAATGATGCTGAAATGTCAGCATGAAGAAGAGAGATAAGAGGTGGTTAAAAACTCTTTTGTTTTCTTGTTTATTTTTTTTTCCTTCAGTCAAAACCTGTATGCAGCAAAATATTCAATATGGCACAAAACCACCTCATTACCTTTCTGCCTCTAAGATGTTCTTTTGTCCTGGAAAGCATTTTCTTTAAGAATGTTGAGGAGTTCTCATAAGAAACACCTTGTCACACCCAGAATTTGACCTCCTAACCCTTTTGAATAGCTGAGGAAACTGAGGCACAGACAATTAAAAAGCTAGTTCCTTTCTACTAGCCACCATCACACACCTGAGATCTGCAGGACTCAAAACAAAGGCAGATTTACCTGGAACAAATAGAATTATGTAACTGTAAAATTGATGTGAATGAGGATGAGTTCGGGCTCCAGGAGTCCTGCCTCCAAAATCTGTGTTCTAAATAGCACATTGTCATAAAAAACTGACTTTAAAACTGGCTTTTGCAACTTTTTGCATGAAGAAGCCAGCAATTTCCACAGTTGAGCAAACCACAGAAAACTCTAATTGTGGAGTACAAAAATATTTATACTTCCAAGTCCTGAGTGCAAATTGGAGAAGTACTTCCCATTAATGGAAGTTTATGCACATTGATTCATTTCATTTTCCCTGCAATGCTCGAAATTAAACACAGAGACAGAAATGCACCAGAAGCTGATCAGAGATGCTGCTTTTGCACCCACTAGCCATATGACATAGCAGGTGTAATACTGAAACGTATTTCACACATTGCCTTGACACAGGGAAGGACAGAATGTGGTGGAAATGGTTCTTAGCCCTCTTCTGTCATTTTACTCAGCTCCCTGTATAGAGTTACCCTTTCCTTCACATGTAAAGGAAGTCACAGCTGGGGTCCCCAGTCTGGAGAGTTGCCCTGATTTGTATTAATCTCATATTGTCTTTGAGATGGGTGCAGCCCACTCTTGTAGCAGTATTTTGATTGCTTTTTGGTGCATAGCTGTTTACGGAATAGAACTACTTTCAGAGACAGGCTTGTTAGCTTATGTTTTGTTGAGATCATTTACTTTGTAGCTTTCATCTTGGGAAATCACCTATTTGGTCACTGAACATCCAAGATGATAGCTACTACTGAACTAAGGAAATGGAAAGGTACTTGGGTAAGCATCCTTCTCTATGATAACTATAGCCAAAAAATGAGGAAAAGACCCCAAAACTAGGACACTTCTACCAAAATGCTGTAGAATTTTACAGAGAAAAGCAGCCTATGCATAGGAAAATTGTCTGGAAGAGAAGACATGGCTCTTCAAAATGCTAGGGTAACCTTTTCATTTACCAACATGGGGTTGGAGAGTTAAGAAATGACATCTCTTAGAATCATAGAATGGCTCAGGTTGCCAGGGACCTTAAAGATCATTTAGTTCCAACCCCCCTGCCATGGGCAGGGATGCCAATCATTAGACCAGGTCTCCCAGGGCCACATCCAGCCTGGCCTTGAACACTGCCAAGGATGGGGCATCCACAACCTCTCTGGGCAACCTGTTTCACTGCCTAACCACCCTCCTGGTAAAGAAATTCCTCTGAATCTCCAACCTAAATTTCCCCTCTTGCAGCTTATAACCATTTCCCCTTGTCTTGTCACAGTTTGAGAACCTAAAAAATCTCTCCCCTTCTATCCTATAATCCCCCTTTAGGTACTGGAAGGCAACTATGAGATCCCCTCGAAACCTTCTCTTTTTAAGGCTGAACAACCCTAACTGTCTCAGCCTTTCCTCGTAGGGGAGGTCCTCCAGTCCTCTAATCATCTTTGTGGCCCTCCTCTGGACTTGCTCCAACAGGTTCACATCTTTTTTATGCTGAGGAGCCCAGAACTGGATGCAGTACTCCAGGTGGGGCCTCAAAAGAGCATAGGAAAGCAAGGAAGGCTATATCCTACATACAGATTGAAACAAGAGAAGGAAAAGATAAAAAACCTCATGAAAGAAAGGGACCTGAGTGACAGTAAGCTGGCAGTGAACTGGAAGTGACAGGCAACAGTAGGAGCAGAGCCAGTTCATTAAGGCAGTCCCTAAAATGTTATGCTCACTGAAAACTGTATGACAGGTCGGGGAATGATTGACAGGAATCAAATCCTCACCTATAGTAACAGGAGGTGTCTAGTGTGGCCAAAGTATTAAATTCCAAGCAACATTCCTAACCATAGTGTTAGAGCAGTCAGAGGCAGGATCAAACTGAAGGGTACAGGCAGGTCCTCTAAGTTTGATTTAAAACACTTAGAACTCATCACAGTTTTCTCACCAGCTTAGTTTTGTAGGAGAAGTGAGATTTAAGACTTCTACAGAAGACCTTATTGCTGAGAGTGGGGGGAGGTAACAGCGCTGGAGAAACAACAGATCTAACAATAAAGAAGCTACCCATCTGCCAGAGACTGGCTTTTTAGCTTTCAGATAGGGTCTTCTTAGGCCTTGCCCTTTGCTCTAATCTTGTCCCCTGTTCCTTTAGGTCCTTTAACTGATCATTTAGGAGCTGAGGTCAAAATGTCAATACAATTAGATAGGTGCTCTTGGTTATATGTAGATGTCATTTAGAAAATAATATGTGACAAGAGTCAGGAGAAGAAGGATAAAAAGCATAAAAATGATTGCTTTGGCATTTCAAGGATGTCTTTTGAATACCACAAAATTGCTAGGTCTTCTGTAATTGAACTGCAAGACTAAACTTTAAGTGTACCTCTGTCTTTCAGGGGCTTGTGTTGAAATACAGCATCTCCTCAACAATTCTGTTCAGGCTGGTCGCTGTTATTGGTGTTGGCAGTTTTTGAGGGTTTTTTTCCTTCTTTCTCCTGACAATTTTTAACCTAGCCATTGTTAAAGGTTTATCATATGGTTCATCATACTTATAGACACCCAATATTGCCTTCTCAATACTTCCTACCCAAAATACTACGGAATCCTCTTAATAGTTATTTATTATACTTATCATGTAGATTGTTTTCTGGGACACAGCAAGGTTGTGGTATGGTTCAATTCATGGTTTATGCCCAAGAAGGAGAGTCAGAACTACCTTACACCTGAACTCCAGCTATGTGGATTATGCTTGTAGGAGCAAAGGAGTGAAGAGAGTTGCATGTTTACTTATACCTTTGTAAGCACAGGTGAGTGAGGAGAGGTGAGGAATGAGAAGGGTTCTGAGTTGGTGAGTTCTTACAAGCTATGTAGTAGAGAATATAGAATAAACTCTGACTCACATATCTTCATGAATGTGTGTGAAAGTTACATTTAATAAAAGACAAAAGCTAAGAAATGAAAAAATTAAGTTAAATCATTGATAGAAACAGTGTAAATTTGATGAAAGGTTAAAATTCTGTATCTGCTCTGGAGCAATGCCTGAGCCAAATATTGCTGGTCAGCTGTGTTGCACTGAGCAAAATATTTCCTTTCTCATCCCTCACTTTCTTCCGTAAGTGCTTATTCTTAAGGTACTGTGAGATTTTGATATGAAGTCTGCTACATAATGACTTAGTATAATAATTTGAGGTTGAATGTTTTGCATGTATACTGTCCAGAATATATTTTCATCTATAGAGGAGAAAACCATATGTTGTGCTGAGATATGTGGATGGACCAATACAAGCTAGAAGCATTTCCAGACCTTGCTGGGTAGCTATTTCGCAGGGAGGCAAAGGCTATCTGTCAGCACCTTTCATGGACACTAAATGAAACAAAAAATATTTAGATGAGAAGCCCTTTAATACACTAGTAGAATACGTAGAGGAAAATGTTCCTTTTCATCATTTAATCACACACAGACCTAAGCCAAAAGTTTGTTTGAGTTTGACATGCAAGGCTGAAGGCTGGTGTAGCTCAGAGGCACTCACAAGCTCTTATTGTGGTCTCTGTAAAGGATCACCAGTGTACTCAGTTGTCAAAAAGCATTGCTGTTGCTTCAGACCTGTTGCCCTCAAACTCCACTTAGGCTTTCCGTTACCTGATGGAAAAAATAAAAGCCTCTTACAAAGACAGACATTATACTAGAGAATCTTCTTTTCAGAAACATAACCTGGAAATCTAGCCCTTGGGAAATTAATTTTCTGTTGAGATGTAATTTGTGAAGTTTTTAAAAAGCAGTTTTAGATTTTCACGTTTAAGAGAACTCGAATGAAAGTAACAAAGAAGAAATCATAAAGAGGAAACCCTCCCCCACCCCAGTATATTTCTTCATATATTTTTGAATGTCATAAGAAATCAGAGGCTGCTTGAGAACCTGTGTTTGTCAATATATAGTCTTCCTTTTCTCCTTGGAAATATGAGCAGGAGATTAGAATTCAAATCTCCAGAAAGCATCAAACTACATCTTTGAGGCTAGCAACAGTTCCTTTTTATCTGATGGAAGCACAGTGCATAGGGTACACAGTTGAGGACTTCTCAGCCTGTCCTGAAAAGGCAACAAGAGAGTTATATACTACCCAAGTCAGGATGCAGTGTTCAGAGCACCATCCAAATAACAGAGAGAGGTATGTCTAGCTGCCGGAAATTTTTGAATCTGTGAGCCAGGTTTGGGATTCTTATAGAAAGGTGATTAGCTTACAGAAGACTTTCTCAGGATAAATTCCTTTTTGTCACACATGTGAGGACAGATCCCATTTTCCCAGGTGTGATGAGAGAGAATAGACAGACCTTTGCTTCTGGATTCCTCATCCAGCTCCACTGAGCTGGCAAAGGGTTATAATAATTCACTGCTTCTATAGATCAGACATGAAGCAGCATCAGAACTGTATAAGAATTTGAAAGGGAAAAACAATCAGCTGCACCAGAAAAAGGGGTCTTTGAAGAGGAACTGTTGCTCCCAGAGCTGCTGCATACAAATTTTTCTCTTTTTGCACCCTTGTTGATTTCCGCTTTGTTGTGGGGGTAATTGTCAGCAGTGAAGCACTGGGTTATAAGACAATTCAGAGTTAATGTGTATAAATATATGACATGGTTGTAGCCATGAGCAGGAGTTCACTGAAGGGAGTAAAGCCTTTCTTGTCCCATAGTCATCTTTCAGAGGATACTGCAGATGTTTGTCTGCAGTGTTTTACATGGTCATAGGATCATAGGAGTGTCAGAGTTGGAAGGGACCTCAAAGATCGTCTAGTTCCAACCGATCATGGAACAGATCCTCCTGGGAGAACTGCTGAGGCAGACAAATAATGAAGAGGTGATTGGGTATAATCAATATGGCTTCACCAAGGGTAAATCGTGCCTGACAAATCTGGTGGCCTTCTATGAATAGGTTACGACCTCAATAGACAGTGGAAGAACAACTGACGCCATTTACCTGGACCTAAGCGAAGCCTTCGACACGGTCCTGCGCAACATCCTGGTCTCCAAGCTAGTGGAATATGGGTTTGATGGATGGGCCACTCAGTGGATAAGGAATTGGCTTGACAGCCTCACCCAATCAGTGGCTGTCAATGGATCCATGTCCAAGTGGAGGCCAGTGACAAGTGGAGTACCTCAAGGATCAGTACTGGGGCCAGTCTTGTTCAACATCTGTGTCATAGATATGGACAGTGGCATTGAGTGCTCCCTCAGCAAGTTTGCCGAAGACACCAAGCTGTGTGGAATGGTTGATATGCTGGAGGAGAGGGATGCCATCCAGAGGGACCTGGACAGGCTGGAGAGGAGTGCCTATGCCAAACTCATGAAGTTCAACAAGACCAAGTGCAAGGCCCTACATCTGGGTCAGCTGAGCTCCTGCTCTTGTTTTCATCAACAGAAGATCTAATATTGGTTGAACTGACATCAGAATCAGGCCCTTTATTTAGATCCCCTCCAATATTGACGGAGAGCCAAGTCTGTCTGCATGCCGTAGAGTATGAATGAGTTACAGCCCCTTGAGGAAAGAGACTCATTGAATAACTCTTTTTGTTTAGTAACGTTACGTGGACCGGCCCTTATTTTGCTTGTTTTGCTGCTATTCCTTCAGGAAGAGAGGGGTGGCCTTGTTCATGCCACTGACTTTCAACAGGGTGACTAAGAATTAAGGAAACATAAATCCATTCAAAAGAGAGAAGGTTACACAGCAAAGCTGAATAATGGGCATTAATAGGCAAACCAAACTGTTAAATAAAAGATACACAAGGCATGCTAAAACTTAAGGAATGCATATTCAGTGCAATGTATTACTAAATACAACAATGAATATATGGGTGCCTACAATTAATGTATATAAATAGCTGATAAAATTGCTCTGTATTAGAAAGCTAGCGACAAAAATGACCTCATATGTCAAGCAGACAAGCAGGCAGTTACCATTTTCTTTGTACACCTTACAGATGATAAATTAGTTTTATGGTCTGCATGGGGCCCTTATCACATTACAGCACCAAGTGTTTGATAAAGAATAAAATGCCTCAGCTAAAAATCGAACTGAAATTTGGAGTCCCCTTGGACCTCATTTTTTAGCATAAAGAATTTTAACCAACTTCTTTTTGGAAAGATTTATTTTTCTAAAGAGAAATGTATATATCCTATGTGCTTTTATTACAACTTCCCTCTCTTCTTCTTCCCCCTCTTCTTCTTCGTCTTCTCCTTCTTCTTCCCCCTCTTCTTCTTCTTCTTCTCCTTCTTCTTCTTTTCTCCCCCTGACATTAGATATAAGTGTACTGTAACAGATTCATTATTGATTGGGGGATTTAGCAGTTACAGAAGAGGGAATGAGCAAGTAGGACTCCAGGGTTCTGCTTCTGTCTTTTCTACTGACCTTGAGTGAGTTGCTTCAGCTCCCTGAGGCTCAGCTTCTCTATCTCTAAAACAAGGAGGAGTAGGCAGTAACTGTGAAGCAAATCTATACATTGTGCCTGGAAGCCACAGAGAAAATCCAAGGACTGGGCTTGTCCTGTAGACAGTGGTGAAGAGGGACTCTTGTAGTGCAGACCATACCCTAAGCTACCCATAGTGCTGTAGCTCAGAAACTACTTTCCTCCCTTCTAAAGAGAGAGAGATGGAAAAGGTCTATTTGCCAAGAAATATAGCAGTTTTGCTTCTGCTAACCTTCTACTCTTCACCAATCTTTTCTTGCTTTTAGCAACTTCTACTGTGTTGGCCTGTGTCGCTCCTTATGGGCATATTTCCCAAGCAGAAGTAAAAGTGTTTCTGAGGCCAAAGGAGGGAGCTGGCAGGCACTCATAAGCCTCTTGTTGGACTTGCAGGCTGTCATATGAGGTCAGGATGCAGTGACACTGGGCAGGCAGAAGGAATGAGGTGCACTGGTTTTAGGAGGAAGCTTTTGTTCACAGCCATCCCATGGCTGCTTCTCCTCCTTCTGCTTTAGAAATGCTCTTTACAGAGGTAGTTTTTAGTAACTATCAGTTTCTCAGTTTAAACTGGTTATTTTGTTGCTTTAAGCCCTTGATTTTTCTATTTTCTACCTCAGCCTGGAAGAGGTAGTCAGAAGTGAAGGCATCAAGACAGCACCCAGGTTCAGATCTTGTCCTGCATAGCATCAGAAATGAATCTCCAATGAAATTAATTTTTACTGTAATTTGACTTTTAAAACATAAACATTTCCTCACCTCACCTCAAATTAGTGTTTTTTTCTTTTTGGAAGGGTTTAAAAAGAGTTTGGGTGGTTTTACTGCCAGATGTATGCACCTGGTATGTGTTTCAGTGACCACTGGCTTATGGTATTTCTGACATAGGGTCAGATGAGATAGTGTTGCACCACTCTAATAATGATGATTATAGCAGGAGTTATGCCAGGCAAGTGATTGGTTCCCAGATAAAACACTGAGCAGACATTTGGTTAAAAACTCTGCAGATGAGTTTAGTTATTTAGGTGCATCTTCATTTTTCTGAGTCTTCCCCCACCAATGTAAATAATTAGCTACCTAAGATGTAACATTTTAGGACACCACTGCATGGGAAAACACTGTTTACATTTAATCACTTGCTGAAATCACTGAGAAGACATTAAGATTTAAACATGTGCTTAAAATTAAACATAGAGTTTAGCACCTTTATGAATTAAATTAATGTGTTCTTGCCGTGCAATGAAATTGAAAATACCTTTGAAAGTCTCCTTATAAAAGTGAGTAACACTGCATTTCCCCACTGACAAATCTCTACTGAAATGCCATACAATGAAAGAATAATTTATAGGTAGAAACATGGATTTCAAAGAGAGAGGCAACCTCCGGAATTTAGAAATCACATTTGTTAAGGTTTCCCTGAAGTCTAAACTCCCAATTAACAAGCAAATCATCATCAGACAGTCAGTGAATGGCAAATTCATTCTATTCAACATCTTTTCTGAAGTGGTTTTTGTGCACTTATCTCCATGAAAACCCAGCAGGAAAGTTTTCCATGAGAATGATTCTACATCTGCCTGTTTATAATGACTGTAATAGCAAGCAATATTCTACAATTACTTTGGTGATCTCATTTCAAGTATGCAAATCATATTATTTAAGAGCCCTGCAAAAGTAATTTATTTCTTGGAACTACCATTTAACTTTGGTTGGGTGGGGAAATGCTGCACTTGGAATTAAAAGCCCTGATGTCTTGCAACATTCCATGGTAAAGCTCTAAAATTTATCCAACAAGATCAGACAAGAAATGCTGAAAACAAGTCAGAGAGAGAATGAGAGACAGGACAGGAGGAGTGGAAGACTCATCACTGTATATAATTAATTACCAAGTCATCTATGTGTTCTCTTAGCTTAGAAGCTGAATGAAGAGTTCATAAACTCTTCATCACATTAGACACCACTTAACAGCAAAAATCACTGAACACAAAATCATCTCAGAAAGACATCTGAGAAATCTTTTCATTGCCACTGTGAGCATTGTGAAAAGCTGATGAATACCTCTTCTTATTTTGTTGTGGATAAAGCCAGTTTTTTTAATGCTCACCCTGGAGCTTCTAGATGTATCTACTGTTGCAGTTTTGCTACCTCGCAGATCCAGATGTACATAACATCATGCTATCTGTCTTCTGTTGGTACAGTTTGCCTTTATTATTTTTTTTTCATGGGATGGTAAAGACAAGGGTGTTGGGCTAAAGAAAGGCAGTATCTGGCAATTAAATTTCATACCATAAAAAAAATAGTTGGTTTAATGCAGTCTGTTTTCAGCTCACTTTTTTTTTTGTTTACCTGTTTGATTATTTGTTAATTTAACCTAAGACTTAGTGAATGGTGTGACAAGGTATACTTTACAAGAATAATTTAACAAGATATACGATACCATTCCACTTCAGGTTACCAATTCTGTCTAAGCCTAATAAATGCTGACAAAAAAAAATCAGTAACTTGTAATAATTGGGGTTTAGGAAATAAACTGTAGCCACTTTCTTTGTTGTTTTGTCTTAATTGTTCCCTCTCTGCTCCAGCTCCCTATTGCTTAAGGAAGGTGTGACCAGGCAGAGGAGGAGGAGAAGCCTCTTGCTGCAGTTCTTCATATCAAAGCTCTGAAGAGTTACAGAATCACAGAATTACACAATATCCTGAGCTGGAAGGGACCCAGAAGGATCATCGAGTCCAACTCCTATTTATCTACAGGACAACCCCAAAGTCGCACTATGTGCCTAAATGCATTATCTAAGTGCTTCTTAAACTCCCTGAGAGTTGGCACCATGGCAGCCTCCCTGAGAAGCCTGTTCCAATTTCACTGACTGCTTTGGAACCCTGTTGTACAGCATGAGCTGGGGGTTCCCCAACGTTGTCTGAAATAAATACCTCGCTGCTTAAAGACTAAAACTTTGTCTCTGAGCAGTTCCATAGAGCCTTTTGGGGCATAATTTTCGGCATCACCAGGTGGGGTCTCACAAGAGCAGAGCAGACGGGGAGAATCGCTTCCCTCGACCTGCTGGCCACGCTTCTCTTCATGCAGCCTAGGATACGGTTGGCCTTCTGGGCTGCAAGTGCACACTGGCAGCTCAAGTTGAGCTTCTCTTCCACCAGCACCCTCTGTGATGTTCTCAAGTCAATCTTCACCCAGCTTTTATTGGTGCTTGAGATTGCCTCGATCCAGATGTAGGACCTTGCACTAAAGATCCAAAGCTTTTAGCATTCATTTGTAGATCTTCATCCACAAGATACTTTGTCTTATTGTAGTCATTGAAATCAATGGGGCTTAAGTTTTTTGATATTTTTATAGGTCTGAGACATTTATTGTTGAATTATATTGCAGAGTTTTTAGTGTCTGAGGACAAGTGATTAAAGTACTACATGTTTACAGACATTTGGTTCTATGTTATTCACCCCCATGCTGGAGTGTTCATGTTTACTTGTCATCTTCATCCTCTTAACCTGGCCACTGTGCTTCAATGACAGTTTCAGTCAAGTGAATGACCTTGGATTTTGATAGTACTGAGGGTTACACAGGTTTGGGGGAATGTGCTGTTTTTATTATATGTATAATAATATGTATGGTTCTTGAGAAACAAACTAAGGACATAGATATTAAGAGTTTATGATTCAAATGGATCTGTAACATGATGAAGGAACATAATGAAACAGAAAGAAGAAAGAAAAAAATAGGGTCAAACATCACTAGAAAAATCTGTGTCATTTCATTGATGAATTATACATACAGTTCTATTTCAAGTGCTATGCAGTGTAATTGGTATTGTATGTACATATACATGAAAGGTGACCTTGCTGTCATCAAGTTTGCTGACAACACTAAACTGGGTGGAGTGGCTGGAACACCACAGGGCTGTGCTGCCATTCATCATGACTTAGACAGGCTGGAGCGTTGGGAAGGGTGAAATTGAATGAAATTCCACAAGGCCGAGTGTTTGCACCTGAGAAAGACCAAACCCCTGTATGAGGATTTGTTGGGAACTGGCCTGTTGGAGAGCAGTGAAGGGGAAAAGGATGTGGGGGTCCTGGTGGATGGAAGAATGAGCATGAGCCAGCAGTGTGGTTTTGTGTCCAGGAGGGCCAGTGGGATTCTGGGATGTATTAGAAGGGATGTGGTTAGTAGGTCAAGAGAGGTTCTTCTCTTTCACTCTAGCCTGGTGAGGCCGCATCTGGAATCTTGTGTTGAGTTCTGGGCCGCTCAGATTAAGAAGGATAAGGAACTGCTGGAAAGAGTCCAGCACAGAGCCACAAAGATGATGAAGGGGCTGGAACATCTTCCTTCTGAGGAAAAGCTGGATTTCTTCAGCTTGCAGAAGAGGAGGCTAAGGGGTGACCACATCTATCCTTTTAAATATTTGAAGTGTGAGTGTCAAGAGGATGGGGTCAGGCTCTTCTCAGTGAGGTCCAGTGACAGGACAAGAGCTAATGGTTGTAAGCTGAAGCATAGGAGGTTCTGTGAGAATGCAAGAAAAAATATTTTCCTAGTGAGGGTGGCAGAGCACTGAAACAGACTGCCCAGAGATGTTGTGGAGTCTCCTTCTATGGAGATATTCTGGACATGCTTCTGTGTGACCTGGTCTAGAGATTGCTGCTGTGGTAGGGGGGTTGGACTAGATGATCTTTTGAGGTCTCTTCTAACATTCTGTGATTCCGTAATTCTGCAAATGACTCGAGGTTCATAATAAGCCTATTATGGGAGGCTGGCAATGCGAGTGATTTGGAGCATAAGAGGTTTAGCGTAAACATAAGGAGCTACTTTTTCACAATGAGGATGACAAGACACTGGACCAGGCTGCCCAGGGAGGTTGTGGAGTCTCCTTCTGTGGAGACATTCAAAAACCGCCTGGACTCATTCTTGTGTGGCCTCATCTAGTTCATCCTGCTCTGATAGTCCAGTGGGACTTGATGATCTTTCTAGGTCAGTTCCAATTGCTAACATTCTATGATTCTATGATTCTATACTGGAGTCATTCACTGCACTGAGTGATAAATACATCCTGCGCACATAAACTTTTGGCAGAACTTCAACACATACAATACAGATCTCTTCTCTGCCTGATGGTATTTGCTGAAGTTTTCTAGATTCACCACTACCAACTATGTAGATGAAGAATTGTATATAAATCCACATTTAAAATATCCGTTCATAATTTTTATGTTGCTGAGTGTTTAATTACACCCAAGCCATTTTTACTAGTCTCAGCTGCAGATGAAGACGTCATTGGCAGTTGTGTGGCTCTGGCGTATCTTGAAAAGTGGCTTATCAGTTAAAACAATAATGTAGACATGCTAGTTTAAAGTTTAGTGTGGGCTGTAAACCTTGTGAGAGAAAGGAAAAGGGGGGAAATAAATACTATGACTGTACTTCAGTTGAGCTCTGACATGCTCTACATGGGCAGCTAAATCAAAACTAACTCAAGGTGGCTAGATGAGTTATAGTCAGACCTCAGTAAAATAATTTTCATTTGGAACATGTCTAAAGTAAAAAATCCAATCTGAGCAGAAGGTAGATTTGAAGACTTCATGGGGCAACTATTGTTGGAATGAATGTAAAATGTATAAATATACAAGTATGAAAAATAGTCCAAAAATTGAGTTCTGAAATTTTTTTTTTTTTTCTCTCTCTTTTTTTTTTTTTTTTTTGTAATTAAAAAAAGTAAGAAAACATTCTACTTCTATTCATGTTTGCATGTGGGAAACCTAAGAGGAGAAATTTGAGCTGCATTTTCCTGAGTGTGGTGTGCTTGTATTTGGTCTGTCTACCCACCTTTATCGCTCTCCCTTTAATTGTCTAAAACCAGAACAAACTGATAGCAGCTTTCTGAGATGAAAACAAGTGTATTATTATTTTTTTTTCTGAAGCAGGCCAGCATTTCATCATTTCACTGCTTTCAGTTGTTATGTTAGATTGTTTAATGTAATAGAATGACATGACACTGGTACACCAGATACATCAGAATTACGAACACTGGAAAGAGACAGTGATAAAGTGTTTTGAGATACATTCAATCCTGATAGTGCTATATGTTTCTGCAATTGATTAAAGACATTTCCCCTGTGCCTCCTCATTATTACACATCAAAGGAGAAAAACAAGGACAAGCTGGATAGTGAAAAAAAAAAGAAAAATATGCTGTTGCATCCATACAGCAGAAATCCCCCAGATACATTAAATGAATTTGTATAGACAAGTATAAGTGAGCATGAGAGAGACTAAAATAGGTTTGGAAGGCAAAACCCTTTATGTTGGTTGTCTTGTTGGTTGACTTATCTGAAAGAGAGATTATGAGAAAGCATCTGAGGAAATACTAAAGTGACAAACTCAGAATTGCTGTAGAGATCAAAGACCCCTCCAGTAGCTGCAAGAATGACAAAGATACTGGTCATTCATGCTGTTAGGGTAGACCTGTTTTCTGATGTTGGGCTTGCATCCAAAATAAGCTTCTTCGCAATTTAAAGGTGCTCAGGGCAGCTTTAATGCTTGCTGGCAATTAAGATCAGATTGAACTGAGATCTTTGGCATTCAGTTTGCTCACAGATTTCTAGAAGGAAGAGAGAAAGTTTGGAAGTCCTGAAGTTTTCCCCTGAATTTATTGGACATTGCAAATACTATTTTAAAGGTAGTCATTGTATTCTGCTAATAGACAGTCATGAGCTAAGGTTCTTACAAGTATGGGAGTGCTTTGGCCTGGCTTGAGAATGAATAATGCTGTTCTGAGCTCACACAAAAAATATCCAAAATTTAACTCTTTGGTCTTAAATAGAGATTTAGAAAATCTGTAGAACCATGAAGATAAAATTAAGGTTGGTTTATTCACTGATCCAATGAAATTGAGGAAGTGCAAATAGATGACAGAAAAATTGAGATGTGATAAGTACAAGAAAAAAAATGCTCAGAATAGTACATTTTGTTGCCAGTGATGTATGACTTTTTTACAGTCCAAATTCACAGGGTATCAGAGGAATTACAATCCCCATTGCACAGGAGATGACCAATAAGGGAGAGAAGAAAAGAAGCACAATTGCAGGAAGAATCTGGGCTAGCTGTCTCACAACTGGCCCTGCATAATTTGGGCTTCAGAACATGTTTTAATAGTCAGGTAGTTTTTTGTTCCTTCTGTTGTGGTATTCTATATCCCACAGCACTTCTTCCCGTCTGAAAAAGGATGCTTATACATAACTGAATAAATGTTTCGATGCAAAGACACTGAGAACCTGGTAAAGTTTATCTGCTATTTATGCTGTTGTGAGGAAGACCTAAAAAAGATTGACACAACTGAGCACAGACCTGAGTAATTTTCACTGAAATTCCTACCGGTGACTTGGTGGATTTCATGAATATCAGCTGATCATTACTTTGTCCAAGCTTCTAGCATTTAGTCATGACTGAAATGCTTATGGACAATCTCTGGAAACAGCCAAAGCTCACATCTGAAGGCAAACAGCTTATGATTTCCTGACATTTCTGAACAGAGTGAAAGCTCTTATGTCAAACAGCCTTATGGAAAAATGAGCAAATGCTCCTCCTTTACTCATCGTTGGGGTCTTGCAGGAGAATATTTGCCCGAAAAACTACTCATCTCTCACCTTTTCCTATCATTTAACTTAATTTTATAGAAAGAAAACATAATTTCACAAGTCTTTGGAGTCTTAAATTTTCTCCCTCATTTTTAAGCCATTATTTTTTTCTCAGTGTTGTCTCATTCAGGTCATATGTTTTAGTTGAAGTTCATGTTCAAGCTTTCAAACATCAAAGCAGTGGAAAATATTCATAATTAAAACCATCTCTGTGACTTTTCTTAATGACATATCCCTCCTTCTTTCTCCAGAGGAAGGGTAAAAAGACACCTAGGTAAATAATCTAGATAAGAAACACCCTAAAGTCCATGTCAGACTGCATTGGACATCATTTAGCTGGACCTGAGCAAAGCCTTTGACACTATCCCGCATGACATCCTGGTCTCCAAGCTAGTGGAATATGGATTTGTTGCATAGACCACACAGTGGATAAGGAAATGGCATGATGGTCACAAGCAAAGGGTGGCTGTCAATAGACCCATGTCCAGATGGAGGCCAGTGACAAGTGGAGTCCCTCAAGGATCAGTACTGGCCTCAAGGATCAGTCCTGGGACCAGTCTTGTTCAACATCTTCGTCGGCAGCATGGAGAGTGGCATTGAGTGCTCCCTCAGCAAGTTTGCCGAAGACACCAAGCTGTATGGAACGGTTGATATGCTGGAGGGGAGGGATGTCATGCAGAGGGACCTGGACAGGCTGGAGAGGTGTGCCCATGCCAACCTCATGAAGTTCAACAAGACCAAGTGCAAGGTCCTACATCTGGGTTGGGGCAATCCCAAACACCGATACAAGCTGGGTGAAGATTGGCTTGAGAACAGCCCTGAGGAAAGACACTTGGGGGTGTTAGAGGATGAGAAGCCTAAGATGAGCCACCACTGTGCGCTTGCAGCCCAGAAGGCCAACCATATCCTGGGCTGCATGAAGAGAAGCGTGGCCAGCAGGTTGAGGGAAGTGATTATCCCCGCCTACTCTGCACTCGTGAGACCCCACCTGGAATATTGCATCCAGTTCTGGAGCCCCTATTACAAGAGGGATATGGAAGTGCTGGAGCAAGTCCAGACAAGGGCCACAAGAATGATCAGAGGACTAGTGCACCTCTCCTACGAGAACAGACTGAGGGAGTTGGGGTTGTTCAGTCTGCAGAAGAGAAGGCTCCAAGGAGACCTTCTTGTGGCCTTCCAGTATCTGAAGGGGGCCTACAAGAAAGCTGGTGAGGGACTTTTTAGGAAGTCAGGTGGTGATGGAATCAGGGGAAACGGGTGTAAGCTAGAGAGTAGATTTAGATTAGATATTAGGAGAAAGTTCTTCACTGTTAGGGTGGTGAGACACTAGAACAAGTTGCCCAGAGAGGTTGTGGAAGCCCCATCCCTGGAAGCTTTTAAGGCCAGGCTTGATGGGGCCCTTGGCAACCTGATGTACTGGATGGTGTCCCTGCCAGGCAGGAGTGGTTGGAACTAGGTGATCTTTAAGGTCCCTTCCTACTCTGAAAATTCTGTGATTCTATATACCAAGATATATTTATAAATAAATAAATAAATGTGTGAAAACCTTACAAAATAAGATATTAACACTACTAAATGTCCTTCATTATAAGACAGCACAAGAACTGAAACAACACTTGTTCATGACTCATGCTCAGTGAAGACAGGTCATTGCAAGTACCAACTCAATAAAAATTATTTTGCCCAATCATAATCAGATAAGCCCTGAGAAATAAGAGTAGATTCATACAATGTTTGCAGAAATAGCCAATGGGGAGCCTCCTATCTCTTGGCAAGACCCTTACTGACGTCAGTGAGAGCATGATAGAGCCCAAGATGCAGTAGAGAAGGCACTAGGGATACACAAATACCAGAAAAAAATACCACAAGCATTTTGCTCTTCAGCATTAATAACAAATGTCAACAGTCAAGTGCTGGTTCTTCAGTATGAAGCTGTGATATCCAGCCAGTGGATAATCTCTCAAGACTTCCCAGAAGCCATTTATAGCTTTCTGATAAGGCAGTGGATTCATTTTGTTAGCTTGCCCCAGCCTCTCTCTTCAAAACAGCAGTTTTACTTGTGGAAGGAAAGAATGAATAGAGGTCAATAACTGTTTTCTTGGCAAGGTAGGTACAGAGACTGGGATACTGATAAGAAATTAGGCGCTCCTTGCTTTAATTGTCATCTCTGTGATAAACTACTTATGGCAACTGAACATATATTCACACAGATACCTAGCCATCATGTGATCTACATCTGAATAAGCCCTGTATCAATTAAACCTCAGATTAACAGACATGGGAAGAGATACTGGTCTAACGAAGACATCCTACCAGGGTAAGTAGTAGAGTTTTGGTGCTCAGTTTTGTCAAATGCAACCATGAACCCCTAACTAAATAATTTATTTTTCTGTATAAACCCACCGATTTTAAATCCTTTTCTAGGATTATGTTCTTCAGTCTGGCTTTCAGGTACATAAAAAGCAATGATGGGGGAAACATCAATGCTACAAAGATATGAGAAGGTGTATATGTCCATACATAAGCTAATATGTGTTTCATTTCCATCTCAATCTTTGCTGGTAGTTTTAGTTAAGCTGTAGAGTTTTTTTATGGGAATGTCTGAGGTGCAAACATATTTTTCTTTAGCTGGTGATGACGTAGGACTGGTAGCTTGGTAAAAGGAGTCTCAGACAGAGTTACAGTAGAAGGGTTTTCTGGAACTTTTGAGGCTAGAGCTTGGATTCTCAGAAGTGTTTGGGAGCCTGAGTACCACTGATTACCCAAAGATATCTGAAATCTGAACTTTCCATCTGAAAATATGGGTCTTACTCTCACTTCGACTTAATTCATCATCCATGAAGCAGGAATAATGACACTGTGGAAATCAACATAATGAAGACTGTGACAAGCTCAGGGGTGTAGAAGTAGAGACCTTCTAAGTACATCTGAGAGAATTCCATGTCCAGTACCTTAACTGTCAGTCAAGGCCTGAGTTAACCCCCCTTCCTTCCTGTTTTGAAGTCTGGTAATTTCAGCATATGCAGCTAGACTCTTGGGAGCCCCACAGGGAATTTCTTCTTGCTTTCTGGTGTTGTTTTATTCTATGAATTGTTTGCACTTCAGGAACAGGTGGATGAATTGGTCTCTATGGAACATTGATGCCATTTCAGACTGAATAGGCTGGAGGACAGCTAACACACGTAACAGAATAAAATACAAAGAAGGCTTTATTAGTGTTCTTCTCCCCTTTTAACCTTTTAGATGCCTCGTTAGGAAGAACCCATTGTCTGCTTTTTGAAATCAAATCAGAGACGAGGAGAGGCCGGTGTATACTCTAGCAGGTGGAAGAGTCACAAAGCAACTAGTCTTAACTATGCAAACTTTGTTCTTATGGGGAGATATGCTTAGGAATCCACTTTTGCTCTTCAGCTTTCTTCTTATGATGTTGAATAACAGAGCCTGGAGTGTTAGTGATGGCAGAAGTCCTGTCCGTGCTATACTCTGGCATGTCCCTTTGTGCAATATCCCACAGTGAAAAATTGTATTTTGCATTCACAGAATCACAGAATCACAGAATATTAGGAGTTGGAAGGGACCTCAAAAGATCATCTAGTCCAACACCCCTACCACAGGAGGATTCCCTAGATCAAGTCACATAGAAGTGCGTCCAGACAGGTCTTGAATACCTCCACAG